>SNRZ01000166.1:0-129114 GCA_008729115.1 Dirofilaria repens
TTGATTATGATTATTTATGTGTTGAGATTGTAAAACAAATCAATAAGCAATATGCAAAAATGTTTAGATACTTATTTTTGACATGCGATGATGGATTGCGAAAATATGAACGAAATTATTATCACCGATCGTTTGATTTGTAAGTAGGAATCTGAACCGTAAATTAACATACATAATTTACTTTTTATTGTACATTTATGACCTGCCGAATTGTTCGCCATTTTTATTCATCACACTTCTCTCGTTCTCTTCTTTTCTCATGTTTTTTTTTTTTTCTAATAATTTTTTTTTTTGCGATCATTCTATATTAATTGAAAAATTAATCTTTTTAAAATAAATTCGAATTTGAATCATTTCAATTACTTAATTATTTTAATTGATCATTATTGTGTTTTATAGTATCCTTTCTTTAGTCATTTTACAGTATGCATCATCATATGATATCCAAAGGCATACTGATATTCAAAGACACTCTTCAATATTTCTTTTCTTATAGTTTATATATTGATTATCTTCTTCATATCATTTGTTTATCGCATACTTTCTTATCATTGAAAATATTACAAATAATAATAATAATAATAATCATACTTGACGATGATTTTATATCATTTATTTATCGTATACTTTCTTATCATTGATTACAAATTAATAATAATAATAATTTAATAATAATAATAATAATAATAATAATAATAATAATAATAATAATAATCATAATTGACGATGATTTCTTTGAGAATTTTATAACTCAAGAATGAATTAATAAAATTAATCAATAACTAGCGGAAGAATTGATTAATATAACTTTATCTTTTTATATAAAAAAATTATTCAATTATTCGAGAATAAATTCTGATAATGTTATCTTTGTTTAAATTGATTAAAAATATTATCATTATTATCACTATTATTACTACTACTATTACTACTACTACTACTACTACTACTACTACTACTACTACTACTACTACTACTACCGATTGTTTATTAATGAACTATGCATGTGTAGTGTATATATATATATATTTATATGTGACATCTTCTCATCCTTATATTTCATATATAATTCATTCACATTTTATTGCTCGATTTACGACTCGTTTACGATAATGGTCGAATGTACTACTACTCTATCTTTCCCTTTTTACCCCATTTTTACCCTTTCCCTCCGATCATTATCATATGCATCCCTTTTTACTCACTCATATCATCCCTCTTTAAATTCTTCCTTTTTATCATTATCATATCATCATATCATAGACAGTATAAACCGATCGTACATTTATTTGATCAGTTGTTGTTGTTCTTGTTGTTACCTATCCGATTGCACATGAAATAAACGATTGATAATATACGAAGATTGGAAGAGAAAGAAGGAAGAAGAATTGAAGATAGAAAGTAGTTATGAATCTCACAAGGTCATACTGTTTTTATTATTTCCATTTTTACTATTTTTTTTTTTTTTTTTTAAGGAAATGTTACCTATTATTATTATTATTATTATTACTATTAACTATCATCATCTTGCCATATCATCTAATGTTATTATTGTAAACCACAATCATTATTATCATTGTAATTTATCGTTATCATCATCATCAATGCCATCATTATTACTGTCATCATTTGTTGTTGTCACAAATGGTTTTGTGATCTCATATAATCCTTTACAATCAGTTTTGTATTTTATTTGATACGATGCAAATCAATTTCAATCAATGCAATCAATTTCAAATCGATTTTGCGGACATTTGTGCAAATCAATTGAAAATTTCATTCTTATATTTTGAAATAATTATTTTATAATTTTTTTTTTTATTATCAATATTATTTTTGTTATCAATTATGCGCTATCAGCCAATCTATCTATCTGTTATTCTCGTTAATAAATTTTTATTAATCAAAAATTGATATGATTATTTCATTTTATGTTTTATTATTACTTACTTTTTTTTTTTGTTTTTAAAATTTATAAAATATTAGAAATTAAATTTAGATGAATCCAATGTGTAATTCAGTATAGAATATAATGTAAAAAATTATATTTCTGATTATTTCATTATTATTATTATCGAATTTTGCTAAAAGCCATTATTAAGTATTGAATTGAAAGAATTCATAAACAAAAAATGAATGCATAAATATTTAATCCAACCTTTGTTATTCAAAACAAAAAAAACAAATAATTGAAGATGAGAAGAAGCAGTATGGTAATTAATCTTTCTCTTGAGAAAAAGTTTTTTTTCCCTCCTAATCGACATGTTCAAATCAAAACTGTCACAACAAACTTTCTATTTATCATTTTCTATTGTTTGAAAATATTCTCTTACAAAATATTCTCCTACAAATATTCCTTGTTATTATCATTGGAAAATGATTGATATTAAAAATGATTTGATAATTTTTGATAAAATTAAAATTTTATTTTACAGATTTCCAAACTATAATGCTTTACAACCAGCATCAACATCACATCTGCCGGTGATAGGTGGTGAACGAGCGGTGCAAATAAATCAACCGGTATTTCCATGGATGAAAATGAGCGGTTAGTTATATTTTAAATTATATTTAAATCTAATTTCTAAAATACTCATTTTCTAAACGAACAATATTTATATTAAAAATAAATAATTTATTTCGAATTAGATCATATTAATTCGTTCATTTGTTTAATTTAAATTAAAGTAATTCGAATCAAATTGTTTCCTACAGAAATGAAATATTCTTTAATTCAATTTGAGTTAAAATTTGAAATGATTTTTTTCATTTTAATATTTTGTATTTCATAAAATTAATTCGAATATAAAAATTTCTCTTTCCTTACCCAAAATATTGGCAAATAATAGCAATAGAATTATTGCTATTTAATTATCAATTCCATAATTAAACTTTAGTTAAAAATATTATGGCATTTATCTGATAACAATGTATAGTATAGCATTACGGTAGCAAGTAAAATGATTGATATTTATTATAGAAATTATTTTATTTTATCTGCTATTATTTTCATCATTTCGATTCTTTTCATCCATTATCAATATCTTATCTTTTGTAAGCTTGATATGACAAGTATTATAATTGGTATTCAATCAAATTTAATATTGTAAAACTAAGTTAAAAATTTTACTTCAAATTATTGCATGATAATTAATATTTAAAATAAAATTTGCAGAAGAAATGATTGTAGAATGTTTTATGATAAAATTTTAACAGTAGTAATAAATTACTAAAAATAGAATGGAAGGAGTAAGAAAAAGCGATAATGATATGATAAGATAAGGATGAGTTAACTAATACAAATTTTTGAACATAATGATTTGATTAAATTAAAAGACGAATATATTATATTATAAATTAAAAAAATATATTTTAAATAATAGTTTTAGTTTGAAATAATTTAAAATAAATTTGCAAAAATTTAATATAATTCGTCGATCTTCTAGAAAAAAGTAAGGAATAATTCAATTTTTGCTATAATCGGAAATCTATTTTTTTTGCTTGGAATGATTAAATGAATATAAAAATAGAAAAGAATTGGCAATTTGAAATGAATAATGAATATATATTAAGGATATTTATTTAGTCATTTGATAAGAAATGATTTTTTTTTTTTTTAAATTACTTCAAATACCTATTAAGCTACTATAATATTTATTTGTTATTGCTTGATATAATATTATTATTATTATTATTATTATTATTATTATTATTATTATATGCAAATTTTTATCATCATTATTTTATATGGATTATTATTATTATTACTATTATTATTGTTTATTATTATCATTATTATTGTTATTGTTGGAATTATCATTTTATATGGTATATTCAATTATTAACTTAATTTGAAACATTTTGTATAATGTCTCTTTACCATTCTCTGGTAACAAATATTATTATATAAAATTATTATTATTATTATTATTATTATTATTATTATTATTATTATTATTATTATTATCAGGATTATCATTTTATTCATATATTATTTGAAACATTTTGTATAATATCTCTTTATCATTCTCTGATAGCTAACAAATATTATTATTAAGTACATATTATCATTATTATTGCTATCATTATCATTCTAACAGTATATTTAGCTTTTAAATTAATTTTAAAATATTTTTTAAAACACAGTAGAAGTATGAAATTTAAATTCTGAGAATTCTTTTTGTTTTTGTTGTTGTTGTTGTTTAAGCAACAATAAAGTTGAAATTAAAAAAGATAAAAAATGGAAAGGATAAATGATAAGAAAAATTTAGAAGAATTATTGCGATAAAATTTTAAAAAGACTTTGTATATGCTTACATGTATGTATATGTTGTTGTATATGTATGTTTGTGATATTGATAAGTGGTGATTGGATAAGGATGATTCATTTGATAATTAAAATATAGCATTTCTTTTAATTTGATTATATCAAAATCTATCAAATATTATAATTTAAAATAAAAAAATATTTGATAAGGAAAAATTTATATTATGTAAAAGAAAAATGATTAAAAATTAAATAATTAAAAATATCAAAAAAATTTCTTCAACTTTTTTCTTCTCTCTTACTAAAATTAAAACAAAAAAAAAAAAAATGATTTTTTTTTTTTCTGATAAACTTTCTAAAAATAAATAGCTAATATTTTGTGAATGCATATATTGTTCTATTTCGATGATACATACGTAATATTCTTGTCCAACTAATAAATTATCGGTAAATATCAAAGGAGAGAGAGAGAGAGAGAGAGAGAGAAAAAAAAAAAAAACTTCGTTATCCGTATATCTAGTAAATCCATTGAGTGTGAATTGATGAAGGATAAAATGGCCAACTGTTCAACAGGCGATACATCAAAATATCTCTTTTCCTTATTTGATAACATTTATCATATCTGTTGTATATTTATTTTGAATAACTGTAACACCGTAATCTTTCAATATCTTGTCATAACAATAAGATTGTTACACTTTTACATCTCGAGAAAAAAACATATATATATATATATGATAAAGTAGATGAATGATATATTGCTTTATTTATTTTGCAAATATTATGATATATGACAACTGAAGATTGTAAATGATCGAAGAAGGATTAATATCATTTGATTTTAAAAAATGATGATCTTTGAATTAGACAGACAAAGTCACGAGAATTTAGACAGAAGAATTGATAAAACTACTATGTACTATGTATTTATCAATTCTGATAGCTTATTCTGATTAATATAATATCAGCTTATCTGAAAATATTTAATCAGTTTTACAGTATATGACAACTGAAGATTGTAAATGATCGAAGAAGGATTAATATCATTTGATTTTAAAAAATGATGATCTTTGAATTAGACAGACAAATATGTCACGAGAATTTAGACAAAAGAATTGACAACTACTATGTACTATGTATTTATCAGAAGAATTGATAAAACTACTATGTACTATGTATTTATCAATCTGAAAATATTTAATCAGTTTTACAGTAATTTTTAAATTTTTCATTTTTTTTTTTGAGAAAGTTTTGAAAGAAATAAAATTCGATAGCAAATTAATTATTAAATAAGTGGTATTTTTTGATATTTCTCGAATAATAATTTAGTAATTTAATTTTTATTTGTAAAATTTATTAATTAAAATTTACATACAGTAATAAATGTTAGCATTAACATTTATTCAAATGAAAAATGGCTGAATGGTTGAGAGAAGAGGGACATTGAGAGAGAGAGAGAGAGAGGGAGAGAGAGAGAGAGAAAGGGAGAAAAACGACCATTCAATACTGTCATCAAATATTTTTAAAATTTTCATTCGAAGAAAAAAAAATTAAATGTTTGCATGAAGCGCATGAAAATTACACAAATTCATTGAAAGAGAGAGAGACAGAGAGAGGGAGAGAGAGAGAGGGAGGGAGATTTTCAGAGAAATGAATCGTTTCATATGAACCCCTAATTTCTTCTTCTTACACACATATGAAATGAAATTACGACAATGCCATTGGAAAAATTGCTCAAATCGTTATTTTTCCTTCCTTTCTTTTTTTTTTCTTTCTCTTTTCCCTCTCTCTCTGTCTCTCTCTCTTTGCTCTTCTCTCTCTATTCAGTCAATGCTTTTAGTTCTTGCAATTTACTAATCGATTAGAAACGAATATTTGAAATTTTTTATAAAAAATATTTCCTTTGATTTTAAATATTTAAATTCAATAATATAAAATGACTGTTGAAAATTGAACTCTCTCCATTTACTCAATAAATTTTTTTTTACTCAATAAATTTTTACTCAATAAATTTTACTCAACATTTACTCAATAACTCAAGAAATCTCTCTCTCTCTCTTTCAAGTTTTCAAATATGCTTTTTTATTTTTATTCAAACATATTTTTAAATTTTTTTTTTTTTTGATATTTAATTACGACTTATCAGTTTGAGCATATCAGTTACGATCTTATTTAAATTAAAGGTATTAATTTTAAAAACTTTGCATAATTAATGCCTGTATCATAATGAAAACAATTATCATCTATTATCATATGGAATTTCAAAATTTTTTTAAAATAGATTTTAAGGTTGAAATTTTACTAGAAATAATGATAAGATATTAGATACAATTATATGAAATAATTTTATAAATTTGAATATCAATTGGTATCCGAGATTTTTTGTGTTTTTCCATTTCTATTGTTTATTTATTATTTTAGAAATTTTTAATTGCAATTTTAAATTTATTAAATTTTAATTTAATATTTATTCTGTTATCATATTTGTTTGTTCACATGATGATTATCATCTCTTACCATTGTTTGTTTGTTTACATGATAATTATCGTTATTATTAATCAATAAAGGAAAAGTAATGATAAGATATTAGGTACGATTATATGAAATAATTTTATAAATTTGAATATTGATTAGCATCTGAGGTTCGTTTTTTATTTTCTCATTTCTGTTTGTGTATTTGTTATTTTGAAAATTCTTAATTGCAATTTTGATTTTATTAAAATGTTCGCTTATCACTATTTGAATGTTTACCTGATGATTATCATCTCTTATCACTATTTGTTTGTTTACATGATAATTATCATTATTATTCATCAATAAAGGAATCAACTGAATTCACATGATAATAAAAAAATTTCTCGTTGAATATACTTTTTTCTCAATGATTGCTATATATGATTTTTGTTAATTAAAATTTTTGAAAAAAAAATTTTAGCTTACTCAGAAGTGAAATTTTAAATGTTTACAATATGAGGGATATTTTTCGAAATGGATTGAATGAATGCAAAGCGAGAGAGAGAGAGAGAGGGAGAGGGAGAGAGAGAGAGAAAAAAGACTGTTGTATGTGATTTATTTGAAAGAAAGTTCAAAAAAGTAGCGCCGATCCCTGAAGACAATTGTTCATCAGTAAGCTTGGATTAACTGCTTTCTAGATAAGATTTGTCCTTATCCCGGGAAACGAAACAATCTTACGGGATGGGCCGTCTTTTCCTTTGCTGCTATCATCATCATGATTTAACAATTCTTTATCAGCAAATAATTGAAATTTCAATATTTGAATAACTTTTGATGAATAAAAGAAATTTAGCAACACTAATAATTATTACATTTAACAATGCTTCATTTACATGTATTATCAGTAATCACAATAATTTGATTCAATCATTCTGTTATTTTGCATCGGAAAAAAAATGATTAAAATTTATCTCTATATAATAATAAAAATTGATAAAACATGATAATTACTCAAACTGATAATTAATCATTAATCATACTACTCTTTTATCTTAGAAATAATATTTCTCGGCAGTGGAAAAAAATTTTTTAATTTTTATTAATTTGGTTTTCATATGAATATCATATTGAGAGAAAAGTATTTTCAAATTAAATAAACGCTATAATAGTAATTAAGTCAAACTTTAAAAATCATTTTTCCATTTCATTTCATTAACCAATATAAAATTTTCGTATATAAATACATATATATGTATATATATATAGATCACATATGTCATCTTAAAAATTGTATTCAGATCTATTTATAATTTAGTATTAAAATTCGTATATATATATAGATAGATCAGATATGTCATTTCAAGAAATTCATTCAAATCTATTTGTAATCCAGTATTAAAATTCGTATATATATATATATATATAAATAGATAGATAGATAGATAGATAGATAGATAGATAGATAGATAGATAGATAGATAGATAGATAGATAGATAGATAGATAGATAGATAGATAGATAGATAGATAGATAGATAGATAGATAGATAGATAGATAGATAGATAGATAGATAGATAGATAGATAGATAGATAGATAGAAGATAGATAGATAGATAGATAGATAGATAGATAGATAGATAGATAGATAGATCAGATAGTCATCTCAAGAAATTCAAATCCAGATAGATTAAATTCGTAGATATATAGATAGATAGATCAGATGTAATCTCAAGAAATTCATCATCCGTTTGTAATTTAGTATTAAATTCGTATATATATATAGATAGATCAGATAGATGAGATATGTCATTTAAGAATTGCATTCAAAGCTATTTGTAATTTAGTATTAAAATTTACAAATCGTACAAATGTTCCCATGTATTTGATGTAATTTATCATTAAGCAAAGTCGTCAATTTCAAAGTTTGCGTTAAATGAGCAAATGATTAGTAAAGGCGACTATAAATTTTATCAAATTTCCTACATTCAATAAGAATAAACTCCGTGAGAACTACTACTACTACTACTCAGACAAGTTTCGTTTCCAACTTGTGACACTTTGTTACCATTTTAATTTACTGCTTACAACTGTTTTATTCGTTTATTCATTTTTTGAAATAGAATTTATAATCATACAGTGTAACTTTATCTTGTATTATCGTACTTTTGTTCTTACAGTAATCTATTAAGCAATATTTTTTAAATTATATATATATCTGTATTATCATACTTTTATTCTTACCGTAATCTATTAAGCAATATTTTATAATTATATATATCTTGTATTATCATACTTTTATTCTTACCGTAATCTATTAAGCAATATTTTTATAATTATATATATCTTGTATTATCGTACTTTTGTTCTTACAGTAATCTATTAAACAATTATTTTTATAGTCTGAATAAGTAATCAACTTATCTTAATTATATTTATGATCAATCTAGATATAACTAAATTACAGTGATTTAATAGTTATCATATTGTAGTATTGAGAAAAATACTTTGATACATAATATATATCAGAATAACGATCTTGTAGATGAAATCATTGATAAATCATGATCTTATATTAGCTAATATTATTTATTTATGCTTAATTTATTTCTATTGGCTTCATTCTTTTTTGCATTTTTTTTTTTTTTTGTCGAATTGATTACCAAGATGACAAGTTAGAATTCAATTATTTTCTTTTTTTTTTTTTTCATTTTCTCTTTTTTTGATTAAAAAGATAGTATAAGATGATTGGTGATAAGCCTTGCAAGATAGTATTCCTTTTTTCATTTTTTTTTTGTCTATAAGACTACGGTTATTTCCCATTATTTTCTTCAATTGCTTATTTTCTTTCTTTCCATTAATAGCAAAGAAATTTTTTTACTCAATTTTACATTCAAACGGATAAGCTCAACAATGATGATAATGATAATTGATATTTGGGGTGGGATAGAATCACACGATGCATCAATTCAATTCGATTGGTATACTGTAGCAAAAGAGGCAGGTGTGCATTGCAATATTGCACATGGCATGCCATACTGCGCGTATCGTCATCATCATCATCACCATCATTATCATCATCATTATCATTATCATCATCATCATAATCATTATCATTATCATCACTCTCTTATGAAACACTATATCATTTCGTATGTTTATTTGTATGAGGAGGATTGGGTAGGGTTAATTTTAGAAATATATATAATATAATATGATACGAGTGATGTGTAATATTATTGATCGATAATTAAATGCAAAAATTTGATAGCATTTTATCAAATTTGTTGGGAAAAAAAGTGATGAAGAAGAAGACGAAGAAGACAGCTTATTTGAGGGGAAGAAGAAAAAAAAAAAAAAAGAAAAATGAAAGATGAAAAATGAAATTTCATTTTAATCAATGAAATTTTTCATTTCATTTATTTTATCTATGATAAATAATCAAATGAAATGAACCGATATATTTTAAAATTAATAAATAAAAAAATTTCGCATAATTAAAACTTTTTCCTTTCTTTCTTTTCCTCTCCCTCTCTCTCGCTCTTTCTTTTCCCTTTATGCAAAATTGTATTTCAAAAACAAATGATTCATTTTTTTAAATTATTAAATAATTTTTAATTTTATATGGAAAGATTGTTTTCTATTTATTCTCGAATAGTTATATTTTTATTAAAAAAAAAAAAGGCTTAATATTTGATCGTATTTTAAATGTCCCATTGATTGTTATCAATTTTATCAATTTAACAAGTCATGTGAATTTGATACATTACGAATCAGCTATTTATTTTGAAATACTGAAATTAAGTATATATGTTGCAGCAAACTTGAAATTAAAATAATTCTAAATTTTTATTTAAATACATTAATAAATTATATAATCCAAAATATACACATGAATAAATAAAGTTATCAATAATTTTTTGATCAAAATTTTGATCATTTTGCCGTAACACTTACTGATAAATAAGTACCAATGAAAAATATTCAAGAAGCAAGAATAAGAATGAAAAATGCTTGCATACATAAGTATTATCTTTTCCTGAAATTTTATTGACAAATTGATAAGCTTTATCATTACCATATTTAATCTTAAATTATATCACATGTCATGCATAAATATACCTGAACATTATATTATCAATAAATTATAAATTAATAGTAGAAGTTGCAAAAGTTCAACAGATAGAAAATATTAATTTCTTATTTTGAAATTATCACTGGGTTGTTGCTGCTGTTCTTGTTGCTATTGTTATCGCTGATAATGATGATTGCATTGATTGATTTCTTGATAAAGAAAACAATGATAACGATTCATTTTTGTATTCCAAAATATATATGTATTTATGTAATATATATATTATATGTATTTTAATATATAAATTAAGCGTAACTTCTTTTTACAACTATTGTTATCATTATTGTTGTCATTGTTATTGTTATTGTTATTGTTGTTGTTGTTGTTACTTGTTATTGTTATTGTTATTGTTGTTATTATTGTTATTGTTATTGTCGTTGTTATTGTTATTGTTGTTGTTATTGTTGTTATCCTTCCATCAACTTCATCCGTCGTCTTCATACTTCTAATATTATGTTACTTGAGAACATCATATTTCATTTTAGGACTCTTTGAAGTTTTACCGCCCTTTCATTATTTTTCCATCTATGCGCCTCAAGCAAGGCTTGTTTAATATGAGTCAAAATGATCCTTTAAAATATGACAATTTTTCTGTGTGACACATATCAAATAAAAGAAAATACATATATTTCTTCTTTTTCTATTTTTCTCTTTCTTTCAATTCACTTATACTTCCTCCTTATGTTTTTCTCCTCTCTCCCTCTCCCTCTCTCTCTCTTTTTTTTTCCATCTTAAAAACTTCGGAATATATCGAAGTTAAAAATAAAAAGTATTCTTTTACTTATTACTGTAAAATAGTTAAAAGATATGCGAGAATGGAAAAAAAAAGAGAATGCAAAGGTGCGAAGAAAAAAAAACGAAAGGTATAGATGAATGGAAAAAAAAAAAAATAAAAATTCGTAATATTTTTCCGATCTCGATGAAATCGATTGAATTGATTTATAAAATGTAAATTGGAATGAAAAAATTTTAATCCTTTTACATAAGGTTAAAGGTTAAGATATTATTTTTCAAATTTTGAATATTCTATCGAAGAATTGCATATGCTTTTCAAAATCATTATTATTATTATTATTATTATTATTGTTATTATTACTATCCATCGTTTGTATTAATTTAGCTAAAATTTGGGCTGAAAATTTTTGCAAATTAAAAATTAAATATTTTTTCATTAATTACAATAATTAATTCATTAATTACAATAATTATTATAATAATACATTTTTATTTTATATCAGAAACATTTTCCTCTTCGTAATAGAATCTAAATATTTTTGTATTAATTAAAATTTTAAAAAATGAAAACAATTAATTCCATTCCTAGCATATGTGCTGTATATATACATTTTGATTGAAATTTCTAAAAGTTTCAAAAATTGTTGTTCATTTTATCTAAAAGAGAGAGAGAGAGAGAGAGAGAAAAAAAAAGAAAATTAAAGGAATGGTTAAAAAGAAGACCTAAAACAAAAAAAAAAAAAAAAAAAAAAAGTTCGTTTTCTTTTTTTTTTTTTTTTTGTAAAAGCAGCAGCATCTTCATTTCAATCTTCTTTAGTGGTTTATCATTCCATTGATATAAATCAACATATATTTTGAAAATTGCTTTGACAGTTTCACCGCTTCACAAATCTTCAAAGACCGAAGCCGCTCATTTTGTTTCTGCACCAATTGAACTGCTGATATTAGTGATTCTTGAAAAGCAATCACAACTTTTCAAAAATTCTCTTTATAAAACACATACACGCAAAAAAAAAAAAAAAAAAAAAAAATACAAAGTTATCTTCATTTATACAGTATGCCACTGTTTAGTTGGTTACGGTGAATTTATGAAAATTTTTTCGTTTCATCCAAATATTTTTTTTTTTGATGTATCAAAAAAATTTGATGAAAATGTGGAAAAAAATAAAATTGAAAATTTTTATCTAAATATTATAAATGTCGTATAAAATATTTAAACGAATAATTAATAATAATAAATGGAGGGAAAAAAAAAGAAATGATGAATTATTAAAATGAAAAATGCAAAATAAAATAGTAGATGGTATGATATGATGTGATATGATATGATATGATATGATATGATTCTCATCGTTCTTTTTTTTTATGCTTACCTTACATACTGTATAATTTATTAAGCATTATAGATTACTTAATATATGTAAATGACCCTTATGAATTATTGGAGTTTATTTTTACTATGCTAATAGATTATATGGAATATTTTACAATGATAAAATGATAAAAATAATCATTAATTTTTTTAACTTACATATTTCAGGTGGCAAAGGTGGTGAATCAAAAAGGACACGACAAACATACAGTAGAAATCAAACATTAGAACTTGAAAAGGAATTTCATTATAACAAATATTTAACACGAAAAAGGCGACAAGAAATTTCCGAAAGTTTACAATTATCCGAGCGGCAGGTTTGTTTTAATTATAAAATATTAAGGAAAAGAAAAATTAAGCTTTAAAATGTTTGAAATAAAACGATTAAATTAATTATCTCAATAATTAATTTGAGAAATATTTTGAGGATGAAATTTGAAAAAAAAAAACGATGAAAATAATAAATCTAGCATGGTAAGGTAAATTAAGTGAATTAGTAATATAAGGTGAACGATGACTTGCAAAATTGCATGAGATTATATATTTTATCTTTTTTTTAATTAACTAAAAAAAGTGAGATTATTAATTATTTTATACTTCATTTATGACTTATTTTACTAGCAAAAAGAGTTAATATATTTATCATTATTTATCAATATTATTTTATTATTCATCGCAGATTATTTGCATCATTCTGCGATATCTTGAAGTATCGTTGATTCGTCGCAGATTAGTTTACATCACTCTGCGATATCTTGAAGTATCGTTGATTCGTCGCAGATTAGTTTGCATCACTCTGCGATATCTTGAAGTATCGTTGATTCGTCGCAGATTAGTTTGCATCACTCTGCGATATCTTGAAGTATCGTTGATTCGTCGCAGATTAGTTTACATCATTCTGCAATATCTTGAAGTATCGTTGATTCGTCTAGATTAGTTTACATCATTCTATATCTTGAAGTATCATTGATTCATCTAGATTAGTTTGCATCATTCTGCAATATCTTGAAGTATCGTTGATTCGTCGCAAATTAGTTTGCATCAAAAATGTGGTTCTTCCTGAATTATCACATCATTTTCTAATATCAAAAATATATGATAGTATTAAAATATGATTGATTCTTCGTCTCATTTAATCATTCTGAAATTTATCCTGAATTACTGAAATTTAAAATTTTTAATTCTTCATAGGTTCAATTAAATATTATTTTCAGTGTTATAATCAACAGAATTTTGATGATTGATTGTGATAGTAGATTAGTGATGATAAGCTGAAGTACATTTAGCTTGCAAAGATGATTTACCTTTGAATGAGTAGAGTAAATTATGATATGTTTCTTTCACATAAGATCTTACTTGTGTATTCTGTTTCTTAGTAAATCGAAAAATTAAATATTATCAGATAAGATGAATTCAGCAATGTGATATTATCAGAACAAGGATGAATCAATTTAGATAGCATATTTAATTTAATTATTATTTATAAATTTTAAATAAATTCAAATAAATACATAATATGGTATAATTATAATTCATTATATACATTTATAATATTAAAATTTTATCAAATATTTAATTGATAATTGATAAATATTAGCTTGAATAGAATATTTCAAAAAAAAAAAAAACTAAGAATTATAAATTATACTAAGAATTATAAGAATTATAAATGAATATTTCGCTTCTTATTTCAATTTTTTTTAAAATATCCTTTCTAAAAATAATACAATTTTCAAAAGAAAATATATAAATTGTAATTCTTGATAAAAATAAATTTCAAAAATTAGAAATTTTACTTTTTCCTTTTTCCTTCAATCTTTTATAATAGGCCAAAATATTTTTGTTTATTAAATTAAATTTTTGGACTGGGAAAAAAAAATGAGAGAAATGATAATATTTTGATAATATTTTATTGAAATGAGAAATGATAATGTTTTGATAATATTTTATTGAAATGAGAAATGATAATATTTTGATAATATTTTATTGAAATGAGAAATGATAATATTTTATTGAAATGAGAAATGATAATATTTTATTGAAATGAGAAATGATAATATTTTGATAATATTTTATTGAAATGAGAAATGATAATATTTTGATAATATTTTATTGAAATGAGAAATGATAATATTTTGATAATATTTTATTGAAATGAGAAATGATAATATTTTGATAATATTTTATTGAAATGAGAAATGATAATATTTTGATAATATTTTATTGAAATGAGAAATGATAATATTTTGATAATATTTTATTGAAATGAGAAATGATAATATTTTATTGAAATTATATAATATTACAGTAAAAAGAAAACTTTTCTTTTCTTTTTTTTTTGTTATTATAAAACTTTTATACAAAACAGATAGGTTTCTTTATTTTTTTTTTTTTTTTTTTTTTTTTTGTCTCATTTAAATGACTTGGCGGAATTCCTATTTCTTCTCATTGTAGCGGAAAATGAACAATATTTACCCCCTCCGGCATGAGGTTTTCCTAATTTATTGCATCACCTGGGTGTCCCATTAAAAGATGAAGAAAAGAAAGGAAAGGAATTAGTCCCGAGAATGAACGAAATAAACATTCTTTTCATTCATACTAAAAGATAACTCTCTCTCTCCCTCTCTCTCTCTCTTCTCTCTCTCCTTCTACCTGTCTCTCTCTCTTTCTTTTTTTTTTGTTTCTGTTTTTTCCATCCGTTCAGTTTCTTTTTTTTTTTTGTTTCTCCCTGAAATAAACTTTCCTTTGTTATTTGCCGACTTAATTTCTCTTTTTTTTTTTTTGGTATTAATCAAGAAAATCTTTTGTTTTGAAAGGAAAAAAAAAAGTAAAGGAAGGAAGAAAAAAAAGAGAGAACTTTTGCATTTGATTTTTATGGATGAATTTGCTTGTTTACATTTGGATAGTAATTAATAATAAAATATTGAATAATTCGATTAGCTTAAACGTTTGTTGATTTTTGTATTTTGAAATTTTGAACGAAAATAGTAAAATAATTCAAAGTGATATAAATCGATAAATACAATTAAAATTTTTATATTAATTAATTTTAGGTAAAATAATTCAAAGTGATATAAATCGATAAATACAATTAAAACTTTTATATTAATTAATTTTAGGTAAAATAATTCAAAGTGATATAAATCGATAAATACAATTAAAACTTTTATATTAATTAATTTTAGGTAAAATAATTCAAAGTGATATAAATCGATAAATACAATTAAAACTTTTATATTAATTAATTTTAGGTAAAATAATTCAAAGTGATATAAATCGATAAATACAATTAAAACTTTTATATTAATTAATTTTAGGTAAAATAATTCAAAGTGATATAAATCGATAAATACAATTAAAACTTTTATATTAATTAATTTTAGGTAAATAATTCAAAGTGATATAAATCGATAAATACAATCAAAACTTTTATATTAATTAATTTTAGGTAAAATAATTCAAAGTGATATTAAATCGATAAATACAATCAAAACTTTTATATTAATTAATTTTAGGTAAAATAATTCAAAGTGATATAAATCGATAAATACAATATATAAATCGATAAATACAATTAAAACTTTTATATTAATTAATTTTAGGTAAAAATATGGTTTCAAAATAGGCGAATGAAGCAAAAAAAGAATGTAAAGGTGAAGTAACAACAGTAAATGAAAGTGATGAAAGTGCCGATGACAAATACCAACATGATAAGGATAAAAACTTTAACTGATATACCAACATGATAAGGATGATTGAGCGAAGCAAAAACTTTAATTGCTCTATCTTAAGGTACCATAAATTTAATCCTACTTTTCCTAAGGTATCATAAATTCAATCCTACTGTAATGATATCAACAGTATACATGATCGACTAGGAAAAATGTTTTTGTTAGCTCAAGTGCGTGAAATCCGTCAATTAGTCTCAACTGTGACAATGCAACTAGCCATCTTCTATATCGGTTATATTCGATTTGTTGTGTGACCTTTGACACTATTCTTGACGATATTGTAATGAACGAGTGCACACTGACAAAAAGATCTCAGCAAAAAATTTTTATATAATAATTCGTTTTTTTTTTTTTTTTTGTCTTCTACTTAACATATTATCACATGACTCTGTCAATATTTGAATAAAAAAAAATCAAATTCAAATTGATTTCAAAGAAAAAAAAAAGCAAAAATTTGAAAGAGAAGCGGAAGTTTTGGAATTTCTTGAATTTTATTATTTTATTCGGAGAGCTCTTCTACAGCAAATAAAAATAAATTTTCAAGTCAGATAATTGATAAGCTGATAAGTGATAAGCTTTTTTGGCAATAATTAAAAATATTGTTAAAAAAAGCATATCAGAATTGGGGTCTATTGGTGATAATATCTTGCTTGTAATTGTGTAATTATTAATTCTTCTTTCCTTCCTATAAATTATCAACCTCTATTTTTGATTCTAATTTGCTTCTCGAATTAGTTTCTAAACAACAATCATATATTAGAAACAAATTTTAGCAAATAAGCTTATAAAGCTTAGATTGAGAAAAATTATCAAATTTTCAATTATGATATTTGCACAAAAAGAAAAAGTGTTCTGTGAAAAGTTACAAAGCTCGAGATTTTATCGATTCGATTATGAGAAAATCCATATAAGGGAAATAAATATCTCGGATCATTTTACGATACCGAGTTATTTAAATCAATCAATAATGTTATCCCGCATATGATTTACATATATTTTATATGCTATTTGGATCAATCAATAAAAGAATGAAGTTAAAAAAGCCAAGAATTTGGATTGAATTAAATTATCAAGAATAGCAAATATCAATAATTTTAAATTAATAATTTCATAATTGATCAATTCTTATCAGGTTGTCTTAATAACAGTAACATGTGACGATTATAATGTATATGATTAAGTTATCTCTTGGCCTCATTGATGTACAATCATAGTTTAAAAATTTGATAATAAATAACTTGAAAGAAGAAATTAAAATAAAAAGAAAAAAACCATTTTGTAAGCAAGCATTTTTAGTTAATAAATAGGTTTAGTTAATTTATCTTAAATGAATTTTAGGAATTTTTTTAGTATCTGTATTATTATTATTATTATGATTATGATTATGATTATTATTATTGTCATTACTATTATTACTATGATTATTATGATTATTATTGTCATTACTAATGTGTGATACATGGTAAATATCGTAAGCATGACAATTGATGTTGCGGGCTTTTTCCAATTTTATTTAAATTCTTTCCATTTTTTTTTTTGCATTTTTATTTGCATATATGTTTGTTTTTGTTTATTTGTGCTTTTTTTCTCTCTCTCTCTCTCTCTCTCTTTCTCTCAATTAATTACATGTTATTTTCATTGTATATTGCAATAAAAAAATAATAATGTGTTAATAAAAATTTGTGAAAATTCAGAAAATCGCTAAATTCAAGAAAGTCTAAAATTTTATTAGAAATTACTATAAAATATTTAGAAATAATAGAATGCAAAATTGATGGATTAAACTGGTGGTTGAATAATTTAGCATATCTTTGTATTATGATAAGATCAGATATTAAATTGGAATATTATCAAATTAAACTGGCATTTTAAAATGATGATATCATTGGCAAATAGAAATTAACTATTTTAGATCGATGAATTAAGACCTAATTGTGATTAGTTGTTTGAACTTCAGAAGTTTCTTAAAAGATTTTAGAATTAATTTGCTCAGGATGATTAAAACATCATAGTTCTTGGTAAGAGAGAATTTTTATCACTAAAAATAGTACGAACTGAAGATGGATATTATTTTAATCAATAATGATATATCAGTAAATCGCGGGAAGATTATGAAATTTTCATAATTGATAATATAAATTGATAAATTATTGTTGAAAATTTAGAAATAAAAAAAATTTTATTAAAATTTTTCTATTTGTCACTAAGACTACATTGATCCAAATCATCAAGCGAACGTCGTGGCTTTTTCTTACGACCAATTTTATCACCATCCTTCTTATCACCTTTAGCATCATCTAGTCTTCCTGCAACACAAACTTATAGATAATTAATTGAAAGAAATTAAATTTGAAGTCTCAAATCGAATAACCTTTGCTTTTACTCTTTGATTTTCTTTTCCTGCCTCCTGCTTTTCCTTCTTTTTCCTCAACCTTTTTTTTCGCCATATCTTCTTTGTCTACGGTAATAAATTCTCTTTTCTAAAAGATCGAATTTTGAAATGATTCAATTTGAACTTTTTTGACAAAATTCTGGTCAAATTTGTTTTTTTTTTTTTTTTTGATGAAATTTTTGACTAATAAATTCTCTAAAATATGAAATTTTAAATTTCAAAAAAATTTTAAATTTTAGTTATAAAATTCTAATTTAAAATAATTCAAAAATTTGAAATTTTTAGTGACAAATTCCTCAATTTAATTTGCAATTTCTTTCGTTTTTTCTTTTTGATTTCTTCCTACTGAAAAATACTATTGAAATTTAAGAAAAGAAAAGAAAAAAAGGACAACATTTTCATCATAATCAGGTGGTTTATCGCCTTCAAATGCCGGAAAATCATATGGACATGGTCGATTCTTGAAATCGATATGATATTCTTCCTTCCAATCAATTTGAGAATTTCTCATATCTTTAGGAGGTTGACCATAGACCATTCTAAAAAAAAAAAAAAAAAAAAAAAAAAAAAAAAAAAAATTAGCATAAATTAATTTTACCTTCGATTCATAATTTAAAGGAAAAAAAAAACGAATCTTTTATAATACAATAAAAATTATTATTTATTTTCGGGAAAAATAAAAATTTTCCGAAATTAAATTAAATTTCAGAAATTTGCCAAACCAAAATGCTTTGAGACAATTTTATCACAAAAATTGTGATTTTTTTTTTCCTATTAATCAATGATAACAAAAAAAAAATCACTTAATGGAATATTAAATATGAATTCCTTCCTATATTATTATCAAATTATTGTTCGTAAGTGTCTTTTTAAATTAACTTATAATTAGTTAAGTAAGTGATATTTAATAGAGGAATTTTGTTTTAATAATTGCAATATTTTTTCATCCTTTAAATGTGATATGATCAAATTATAGAGTGATAAAATTGATGTTATTTTCATATGCATTGTTTCATATAAAATATGTAATGATTAACTAAATGCATTGATAATTTCAAATTAATTAAATGAAAAACTTCAATATATTTCATCATGATTCATTCCTGTAATTTATGATTACATTATCATGTGTCTAAACGATAATGATTTTCTAATCATTCTCAATAAGCTCAATGATAATAATTGATTTGATATGTGATTGCTCGGATTTATGAAGGAATATTTTCACATTTACAGCTTTTTATTTAGTTCAAAAAATTTAACCAAAAATATTCTAACTAATATAGTTGAAATTTTTTATAAATGTATCAATGCAGTTATTTCCTGATAATAAATATTAGTTATTAAGGAAGAAAAACTTTAACAGTTAAGATGAAATTGAAATAGAAAAATTATCAGAAAATTCAATCTATCCGTCTTTTTTTTTTTTTACTTCGTTTTCTTGAATATATGCTCCACAGCTGTATCACCCTTTTGATCATTTTCCGTATCCAGCTGTTTATATTCATCATCCGGTTGTGCCTGATAATCAAGATATGGAAATAAATGATCTTCCATTCCTTTTTCCTCATCATGAAATATATTTGATGAGCAACAACCACCCATTTTGAACAAATAACCGTCGCAGATTTCTCTCTTAACTTCAAATTTCTTGACCTAGTTGTCGATATAAATAAGAGCTAGAAAAATATTCGATTTAACTAGAGTGTTATTTTTATGCTTTATAGAAACTGAAAATATTATAAAAAGAAAGAATATTTTCAAAAGTACAGATTTTACAGATATTTCAATTAATCAATATCACTTTAAGTTTTCTTACTCATTCTCTTCAATAGGATCATTCTGTTAAATTGAATTTTGAATTAAATTCTAATAAAATTGAAAAACCAAACTAACGAAATAACTTACCTGATCAACATTCAAAAACTGAAGCCCGGTGAATTTATTCTTTTTGTTTTTAAAAACTTCCACCTTAACGATATGTCCCGCTTATGTAATAAAACAGAAGCACAGTCCTAACACAACCGTCCAACAATACAATTCCGTATTAAAAGTGAATTTAAAAAGAATAGTCAACGCTTTTCATGTATGCATATAAAATTATTTCTGATGAAATGATGAAAACTCAACGATCAGAAAGCTCAAAAATTTGAAAAAATCAGAAATGGAAAGGATCCAACTATCTTTCAAATTCTAAAAAGAAAAATTCATCAAACTGCGCGTTGAGAAATACCAAATAATCAATAATCTATTGATACTTTTAATACAAAAATAAGCAAGTTTATGAAGCAACTATTCGTACAATTACTAACCGGTAAAAGTTATAACCTGTTAAGTACTATTGAAACACGCGTATGAAAACTCAAGCAATATACTGAAGCAAACGCATAAATACCTTATCATTCTTAGCAAAAAACAAAAGAATAAAAATCAACAATTTAGATATTAAATACTTTTGTTAGAAAAATAAATAAATACCAAATAAAAAGAATTAAATTCTGGAACCAAATTAATAATGCAATCAATCCATATAGTCTAATTCATCGGGTCGGAAAATTCACTCCTAACGCTCGAAAAAAATATATACATATACGCACAGAACTGTGTCAAAAAATAGAGATTTTATAGCTCATATTACAAAGTAAAAATTTCTGCTGAGTTTTCTTCCATGATTTTCCAATTTGGACTATGTTCTTCCGTTGAAAGCCAACTGAAATCCTGTACATTACGCCAATTGTCATTTTGTGGATCACGCTCAAAACCAATGACGTTATACGGTGCAACTTCTATTCCATCACAGTCTTCAATGATCAAAGCTCCGCGCACCTAAATTACTTCATTCATTAAGCAAATTTTACAATTTTTTGACTTATGAAATTTAATCGTACACTTTTTAAGAATGTAATCGATGTTCGGCAAACACTTCGAAATAGAATTAATGTATTAGTGTTACTTTATAAGGTCTGTTTAGAATTTTTTTTCCTCCAACTACTTACCAGTAAAAGAAAATGCACTTGTTTCAATCAGGAAAAATGCTAATGAACCATTATATCTAAAAGAATTTATATGGGAACACAACAAAATCAAATTCCAAAAACTTGAAATAAACCTCGATGTAGAACCGAATCTGATGGCTATTGTGGATTCGAACTTGTTGTGCAGCTACTGCAACTGTCAAATTCTCACAATTGCGTATTAGAAGAGAAGTTTTAATCGGTGCAAAAATTAATGTGGAATGTTTCACGGATTTCACATGCACAGTCGATGCCTTGAACGGAACGCGGACCACACAATTAATGACATCAGTGATTATAATTTCCTCACCATCATCACCTTTCGCTACCAATTCTTTTCCATGCTGCAATAGCAACAGGAATTTTTTTTCCTGACTTCTTAAGACATCGTATCAGAGCATCAGCTAGTAAATTTATTTCACATTAATACAAAAAAATACCTCGGCAGTTACTGTAATCGCTTTTCGCATTACTGATATAGGTGTTGTCTGAACAGGACCAAGCGGACTATATTCGGCAGCTGCTTCGTTTTGGTTTTTTGATTCCGCAACATTCTCTTTTTTGTTACTAAATGAAAATGCTGTTTGATGTATCAAACCAATTTGCTCCTGCATTTTCCTACGTAGCATATTCAAGGCTTCTTTTAGACGACGTGATTGACGACCAGGCGGAATTAATGTAAGAGCAGTTTCCAACTCTTGCAGAAATTCAGGTTCGATATTCATTTTTGAAGAATTCAGTAGATGTGTAGCTTTCGCGAGCAATTTATCAAAATCCGTATCAGCGGAAGAAATTTTCGTGCCAGCCGTATCTCTTGTATGACGCGCTTCTAATCGTGCTAACATACGCCGACGTTTTTCGCTGACCAAATCAGCAGATTGCAAACTACAAACGTCTGTTTCTGACTCCATTAATAAATGAGATTAGAAATTAGAGAAAATACAATATTTTCCAAATGCAACTAGCGGGAAGTAAAGTACGCAACAAATGATATAAATTTGCAGATAAAGATAATCGATTCTAATCGAATTTTCTATGATGAGCACGTCGAGGAATCCAAGGCATAAGCACCTCCGAGAATTTACGTCCGTCCACTGAAAAGAATAAAGATCATTTCAGCACCAAAAAAACGGAATCTTGGTATTTATCCAACTTCAAGATTTTATCGTATGGAGTAATTATTTGAATTTGGGAACTTTAAAAATAAAAACTCCTAAAGAGAGCTTACAATTTCTTAAATGCTCGAAATCTTCTGGATGCAGCGAAATATAATGTTCAACAACGGCGTCACGAGTTTTATAGTGATATTCACGAAGAGAACCGACCACGTATCCAACACCTCCCACAAAAATTAAAAGAAAAAATCGCGGCAAAAGACCTGAAATGCAGTCCGAAAATGGAATATACAATAATTTGCACTATAATTAACAATTCTATTTTACAAATGTTGTTAAAAATATTTGAACCAATACTTCTCGCAGTTTTCTAATAGAAACCTCAACCAACCTGAGAGACTAGAAACATAATCTTCTCCTTTACGAAGAATGCCATTAAAATTCATAAAATTATTTTAAAAGATATAACTGACTGTAAAAAAATGGTTTTCTTGACCAATCGGTATAATATTTCCAGGATAATAGTCCAGTACCAAGAGCAAAAAGAGTTACGCCCCAACGACGTGGCCAAGTTGTCGGATCAACTAGTTTGAATGGTCGAGAGTTATCGCGTAAATATGCTTCACGTCGTTCCAGCTCTTTCTGATCCACCGTACTGCTTTTTAGCATCCCCTTAATTTTATTTTCATCCAGTTCAATGAAATAATATCACATATTATAACATTCTCGATGCAAAATATAAAACGTATTCAGCGTAAATCAATGATATAAAACGTATAAAACAGCGAGAAGCATATAAAGACTATAAAAAATTATGAAGACAGAATTCGTTCCATTTTAAATGACACTGAACAATACATACTACGAATAGCACTGTTATAAACAAAGTCTAAAGACTTTAAAGTTGTAGAAATAAAACATAGCAGAAATACAGTTTTATAGGAAAAACAGACTTACTTATATAGCCTAATTATTATGAAGACCAATAAATGACACATTTTCAGTATTAACATCAAATGTTAACGATCAAAATGTCCAGGATAAATACCCTCTTCTCTCCATTCATCAAATTTCTCTACCCATGCTGATGGGCAAATATCAGTAAAAGTATTGTAAAAGAATTTGCACGGCTTGTAATCTTCACCCAATAAATTGATACATCGATAATAATCTTGATAATAATCACTGCAATGGCGTCCCATTTTTATTTGCTGATAGCGAGCATCCAATGGAGCTGTCCAAAGTGGTCCATCAGGACCCATTTGTTTCCGATTGTATTTTCGATCGAACCATCGTGGGTCGTCCGGTGAACGATTCAGGTAATCATTCGTATCCAATTTTGCCAATCGTTCACTCAACGTTAACGGTAGCTCACCAAATTTGCTTGATTCTCGCTCAGGTTTGTCTTCTTTCGTTTTCTTTACCACCTTCTTCTCATTTGCTACCGTTTCTGTCTTCTCTGACATCTAAATCTGTAGAAATTCTAATCTTTCCTCTCATCCTAAATCATATCTGTTATATGAAATATAAAAATGAACAAACCATCCACATAACCTCATCCTCTCCAATCTTCTGATTCAATATCACTAATCAATAACAATCAGTCATTACATATTTATACAGATTGCAATCAATCGTTTCGAGACAAAATGATTTCTTGTAGCAATGTGTCGGACATATTGCGACACTGTCTGAGTATTCTGACTACGAGGTGAGAAGTAGTTTTTAAGAACATAACAAAAGGAGCGGATAGGAGAAAGAGAGAATTGATAGAAATTGGCATAAAGAGAATGAAATAGCTTGATATGGAGATAAGATAAGCATAATGATAATATTGATAGAGAAGTTGAGAGCGTTCAGAATGGAGTCTGTTGAATAAGGTGATAAGAGATTAAAAAGGAAGGATTGGATAAAATACATTGAAAAGAGAGAGAAGGAGAGATTCGTATAGTGAAGAAGGTATTTCAGTATTTCAGAAAGGAATTAAATTATTTAAGAAGTTGCAAGTGTCGCATGAATTATGTCATCATTGAAGCGGTCATCAAAAGTTGGTCGGAGAATTCATCGTGAACGATCTCAGGTTCAATCATATATTATCATAATATCAGATTGTTTTCTTCAGAAAGAAGTATAATGTATTTACAGTTGAGATAAGAGTACAATTTGTTGATATCTATTGATAATAATATAACAGAATTTAATTTACAAATTTCGAAATCAATTTCAAACCATATTGAAGATCCATTTGAATAATATATAAAGAAAAAAGAGTTCTAGCCAGAATCGCGAGCACACTTTGGTCTGTTAGAAAAGAAGAAGGATTATGTTCAACGAGCTCGAGATTACAATTACAAGAAGAGGAAGTTACAAAGACTGCGACAGAAGGCGTTAAATCGAAATCCTGATGAATTCCATTTTCATATGATTCGAAGTCATATTGCGGTAATCTTTCCTTTTCCTTTATCATTTCGTTACATCGTTTAGTTGATTGTATTGTAGTTTTTTTTGCTCTAATATGTTTTTTTTCTTCAAAAATCACGAAAAAAAATTTACTCTCTGAATAATTGATTTTTTGCATTGCAAATTAACTTTTGCAGGATAATGGAGTACATCATGAAAATACCCCAGAACCTGATGAGGATACGTTGGTACAAAAGAAGTTAAAGAATATAGAAGATTTGAAATATGTGAAGCATCAGCTGAATATTGAAAATCAAGTAATTCTCCTGGTTTTTTTAACTTTATATCTGAATTATTGAAACAACAAAGAGAAATGTTTTCGCATGTTACTTGAAATTTATTGTTGTTCAATGCCAATTAAGTTTATATAGCAGAAAAAAATGATAAACACCTGTTTCCCTATAAAAAAATTCCTCTATAAATATGCGCTATACATTAAATATTATCTTGCATATAGTTTATCTAAATGTTATCTATATCTTTCTTTTTAGAAGATTGAGAAGCTGAGAGCAACTTTACATTTTGCGGACATTGTGGTTGCAAAAAATACACATACTATTTTCGTAGACACGGAGAAAGAAGGTTTCAATATTTTATTACTTTTTGAAAGCTTCGGCGATTGTCCGGAATTCTGGACGAGTAGAAAAAGCTGACAAAGAATTAATGCATAATGAAAACGGATAGTGAAACTCCTCCTGAAAATTGTAACTTTTGTATATTCTCCGGGAAGGAAGATATTTATTGTGAATGAGTTACAAATATTTTGTAGACTGAGACCACAGATTATTTTTAAAGGTTAAGGTCTTCTTTGTAGTTGATGGCGCTGCTATGAAGAATATGTCCTAGGGATATAAGTTGTTAAAATAATATTTCGTAGACTGAGATTCTGAACCTTGAAAATCAGGTAAAGTGGATTCTCCATTGCAGTCAGAGCTGTTGGTTTTTGTTGTTGATGCCATCGGGTTTTAAGTAAAAAATGTTTATTTTGCTGATCGATCATGAGATCATTTATTAACTGATGAGAGCTTTTCATGGAAAATATTTCAAAACAATTAATTTAATTAATATATTCCAGCAAAAGATTTTGATCCTGTCAAATATTTCGATACAACGAAAGAAATACTGGATCGAAGATATAATCGACCGCGCATTTCTACTCTTCAGAGTAGTTCCATCACAAATGCTAGAAGAAAAAATGATGTGAAGGTATACTTGTAAGGAAAGATTTTTTTTTATATTAGCTGGATAAATTTTGGCACCTTGAAAAATACCTGATTAATTTGATTTATTTATTTATTAATACATATATTTTTGGCTTGAGATTTGGAATTGTATTATCGTCTAATTGCATATAACTTGATCCTCACTTCGTATTTACTTTTCTTTCAATAATAGTTAACTTTGAGACAAATTCAATTCTGATTCTAATCAAATTCAGAATACTTTGAATTGAGCCTTCATACATTAATCTCCGTTTTCAAACCTAAAATTTAGTTTAAAATTTTGATTCATATATTATATAGCATAATTGTTGGTATGGTTTGTTAATATGGTTCGTTAATATAATTTATTTAATTCACTTTTAGAATTGTAAATCATCGATATTTTTTTTAGGAAGCGGATCACGAGCGACAGAAAATGTACAGTGAACTGTTGAAGAGGATGCAGCGTGCCAAAGAATTGAAAATCGTTGTTGAGAAATTGGAAGTTATGAAGAACATAGCAGAAAGTAAAGGGAAACAGTTGCGGCCTAAAAAGGTTACAATATTTATATCTCAATGTGAGATTTTTTTTTTCGTTTCTTTTCTGCTTTTTTCTGGACTTTTTTTATTTATCTTTTTCTGTATTTAATTCAGTATCTATTATTCTTAGAAGAGTTTATTTACTTTTACTTTTTAGATATCAAAAGGAGAACCGATGAAAGCGCCAGTATATAAATGGATTTATGAGCGAAAAAAATGAATTGTTTCCTTCGTTTTTTGTTTTCTGTTCCGATGGAATAAACTTTTAACTTCATTTCAAAGTTACATACTGAAATTAAACAATAATAATAATTTCTTAGTTTTTTCTCTTAACTGTTGTATGTTTTCGTTTCAAAAACATTTCGATATTCATGAAATATCATTTAGTATAGCTATGGTAGTATTGTTTATTATATATTCTACGAAGAAATCATTTCACTACTTTTTTTTTTAAATGAAGGAATGTTATTATGCTGAATATCAATGTAATATCCGGTAATTGAGTATCAAAAATACATTCTAAAAAATATTTTGTAGAAACTATTTTTATGCATTCATAATTTCGCATTCATAATTTTTATGCATTCATAATTTCGCATTCATAATAACAAACGCATTCATAATTTCAGTAACGAACTTTCATTTCCATTTTATTTACATAGCTTTATTATCTTGATTTATTCTTAAATTTTGAATATTTATACATTTTATCAGCATTTAAATACACAAGTTGTGAAATAAAACCTTGTAGAGGGAAGTTTTTTTTTTTAAAGTTTCCTTCCAGTAATTGAAGTTAATTCATAAATTTGGCCAGAAGGATGAGTAATCTTCTATTTATAAATTAAGAATTTTATATTCGATTTAATTCGAGCTCTTTAGTTACAAAAACTGACTTTTATTATTTATTTATTTTCTGGATAATAAGAAGTAGCTTATGCTACAATTTTTTTTTTCCTCGTTGGTAAAAAAAAAAAGTAAGGCATTTTAAAAAAACGTAAGTATCTGTGATAATATGCACTATTTAGCTAACAGTTTGATATTTTAATAATCAGTTGAGTGATAATATTCATCACGTATCTGCTGGAATTACTATCACTGCACTAAATTCCGATTCACCGGACTCGTTACCTGGACTTCTTGACCTGAAATAAAATTTAGATAAGCATTTTTCATACTTGCTTTGGTGAATGCATATTTCATTTCATATTTGAAATTTAACAATTTTGTTTCAAATAATTGCTATCTGTCATATAATTTATACAGAACTAATTTTTTATTGTAGTTTATATTATCATTCTGTCTTCTATCTAAAATTATATTTTTTAAGGATTGATTAATTTTTGCTTCTGATTTTTTTCTGGAATTAGAACAGAATATTATTAACCTTAGTAATAAATCATTATTAAAATCGCCTGATATAGTTTTCCGCATATATGACGAATTAGAACCCGTACTAAAACTATTTGACGCACGTCGCATACGCCGCATTTCTCCGTAAAAACCATCTCTTACTGATGAAAATACCTGAAATTTGAAATTTTATCGAATAATAATTTTATTCGATAAGCAATTTATGAGAAAAAAAAAAGAAGAAAAATAATAGAAATTTTTTTAGTAGCAACATTTGAAATTTCAATGAAAAGACGCATATGAGGCTTTAATTTGAATTCAAATTTAAAAATTTTTAAACCATTGTAATAAATGATGAGAATGCGGTAAGTGTTTGATGTGTAGGATGGATGGCATTGTCGAGAAATATACATTCGGTTATGGTAGCATCAGCATAAGCTCCAAAAAATTCAGGCTTAAAGCCTAATGCTCGAAATTTGACATGTCTACCACCGAATTCTTCAGCTAATCGTTGAACCTAAAAGTTTTTATATTTTTTCATTTCATAAATTTTATGAAAAGTTATAAAAAATTTTAGAAAATTCCCTTAGAAATATTAATCAACATATTGATGAAAATACTACTTTGAGTTTCTTGTAATTAAATTTTTAGACCAATTTATGTAAATACATCAAATAGAATTTAAATCTGTGATATATGATATGTTTAATAAGAATTATATTTCGAATTAGTTCAATTTGATTTTTAATGTATGATATGTTTAATAAGAATTATATTTCGAATTAGTTCAATTTGATTTTTAATGATGATAATTGATGCAAATATTAATTTATATTATCTGATGATTTAAATGAGTGATAAATTTTGAAACCAATTAAACCATTATGGTTGACATTCTTATATTTAATTTAAAAAATATAAATTTGCATAAATTCTAAAAATTCATATGCTTTCTGTAAAATATTTTTCTAATTAATTAAACTAACTTCATCCATAAAATTAATATTTGCAACGGTTTTTTTCAGAAGTACTTTAATTCCCTCTTCAATTTCATCCTTCTCATCACTGTTTAATTTGCTATAAAAATTTGCGAAACCATTGCGTTTTTCGTAAGCTCGTTGTAAAATTTTTGACCAATAATTTCATGTGGATTTTGAAAACAACTCTGAAAGTATTCATTTGTAAAACTTTTATAATTTAAAAAATAGCAAATCAATAATTTGATGATAATCATTCTAACAAGATATAATGGGATAAATGATAAAATTGCTGTTTTGAAACGATTTTTTTTTTATCAAATCAAATTAAATTTCTAAAAAAATTTTTTATTTGATTTTAACTTATTTCTTATTTTTACTAACTATGTTTCATTTGCTTATAATTCAAATTGACAAAATTATTTCATTTAAATCAATAAATTAGTTTAAACTTACAAATATATGTAATGCTTGCTCTGTTATCTATTTACCACAAATAATCCATTAAATTACTATTAATACATAATTATTAAATTATTCTTTGATACTTGGAAATCATGATTTTTGATTTAAATTTTATCTTCCATGAATTCATTAAATTACCTGTATCTGTAATTAGTACGGTCATTTAGTTCACATAATTTATTTATATCACTTAAATATTTCCCTTCCTAGAATGGACATTTATTTATCTTTTCTTTCTTACACTTTCATGATAATTTTATTTCAAATCATTTTTTTTTCTTTTCTTTTTCCTGCTCTTTTCTTCTTTTCCGCAATTAAAAAAAAGATTTAAAATGACGTCCATAGTGACGCATTTAGCAAAATTTATGCATTTGTTTGCGAGTAATTTGCGTCAAATTTCAATCGAATTGAATTGAATTTGTTAAAAATTTATGTCAGCTTTTCATGATCTTTTTTTTTCGTATTTTTCTTTTTTCCTTTCATTCGTTTATTGCAAACTTTAGTTAATTTAAACGAAAAAAAAAAAGAAATTATGAAAATGAATTTTCCATTTTTGCTTACTTTTAAATTTTGGTCCGATAAAAAAAATTATTTCTTCTTACGTAATATTCGAATTAGTTGTTGAAAAAATTTTCATCTCAAAATTATAAATTTTCTCTTTTTGAACATTTGCAAAATTTGGAATTTTACCAAAATATGAATCATCACTATTTATAATATTTAAATATAACAAATTAATTAATTCATTTATAACAAACAATTCATCAGGATCTTTCGAGATATTCTATTTGGAATATTTCATTACTGAATTATCGAGAAATAAATCTTATATCTCTTGCATTTTTTATTAAATCTTTTCTGTTTTTTTAAATTTAACTTATTTTTAGCTTTAAGGCCAAACAAATCATTTTCTTCTTTGATGAGCAATTTATATATATATATATATATGTATATTGATTTTTTTTAGGATATAACAGATTTAAAAATAGCATGCTAAAAATTCTACAAATTATTATTAATTAGATTTGATACTTGGATAAGATTTCGATCACGGATAGGTATTGGATGCTTCTGCTTCGATATACTTCGCGAACTGCATATGCTTCCCGAACGACTACGATTAATGTTTAAGTCTAGCGATGATCTTGATGAATTTCCTGCTCGATAGCCAAAACCTATAAAATAAGCATTCTTATTTATTAGCTAGCAAAATATGCAAGTAAAAATATCGAGATTATTGTTTGATTTTTAATTATCACGCTTAGCAAATTTCATTATTGATAATAATTTTAGTTGCTAATTTTCAATTTCGCAATATAATTTCTATAAATTTCGCAGTGATAATTTCTATAAATTTTTGCAATAATAATTTTCATTGAATTTCGTAATAATGATTTTTATTGAATTTCGCAATAATACTTTCTATAAATTTCGCAGTGATAATTTCTATAAATTTTGCAGTGATAATTCTATAAATTTCGCAATAATAATTTCTATAAATTTTGCAATAATAATTTTCATTGAATTTCGTAATAATGATTTTTATTGAATTTCGTAATAATGATTTTTATTGAATTTCGTAATAATACTTTCTATAAATTTTGCAGTGATAATTCTATAAATTTCGCAATAATAATTTCTATAAATTTCGCAACAATAATTTCTATTAAATTTCGCAATAATAATTTCTATAAATTTCGCAACAATAATTTCTATTAAATTTCGCAATAATAATTTTTATTGAATTTCGCAATAATACTTTTATAAATTTCGCAATAATAATTTCTATAAATTTTGCAATAATAATTTTCATTGAATTTCGTAATAATGATTTTTATTGAATTTCGTAATAATGATTTTTATTGAATTTCGCAATAATACTTTCTATAAATTTCCAATAATAATTTCTATAAATTTCGCAGTGATAATTTCTATAAATTTCGCAATAATAATTTTCATTGAATTTCGTAATAATGATTTTTATTGAATTTCGTAATAATGATTTTTATTGAATTTCGTAATAATGATTTTTATTGAATTTCGCAATAATACTTTTATAAATTTCGCAATAATAATTTCTATAAATTTTGCAGTGATAATTCTATAAATTTCGCAATAATAATTTCTATAAATTTTGCAATAATAATTTCATAATTTCGTAATAATTTTTATTGAATTTCGCAATAATATTTTTATAATTTCGTAATAATAATTTCTATAAATTTTGCAATAATAATTTTCATTGAATTTCGTAATAATGATTTTATTGAATTTCGCAATAATGATTTTTATTAATTTCGCAATAATAATTTCTATAAATTTCGCAATAATAATTTCTATTAAATTTCGCAATAATAATTTTTATTGAATTTCGCAATAATACTTTTTATAAATTTCGCAATAATAATTTCTATAAATTTTGCAATAATAATTTTCATTGAATTTCGTAATAATGATTTTTATTGAATTTCGTAATAATGATTTTTATTGAATTTCGCAATAATACTTTCTATAAATTTCGCAATAATAATTTCTATAAATTTCGCAATATAATTTTATGAATTTCGCAATAATACTTTTTATAAATTTCGTAATAATTTCTTAAATTTTGCATAATAATTTTCATTGAATTTCGTAATAATGATTTTTATTGAATTTCGCAATAATACTTTTTATAATTTCGCAATAATAATTTCTATAAATTTCGCATATAATTTCTATAAATTTGCAATAATAATTTCTATTAATTTCGCAATAATAATTTTATAATTTCGCAATAATAATTTTTTATTGAATTTCGTAATAATATTTTTATTGAATTTCGTAATAATAATTTCTATAAATTTCGCAATAATAATTTCTATAAATTTCGTAATAATGATTTTTATTGAATTTCGCAATAATACTTTCTATAAATTTCGCAATAATATAATTTCTATAAATTTCGCAATAATACTTTCTATAAATTTCGCAATAAAATTTTATAATTTCGCAATAATAATTTCTATAAATTTCGCAATAATAATTTTTATTGAATTTCGTAATAATGATTTTTATGAATTTCGTAATAATACTTTCTATAAATTCGCAATAATTAATTTCGCAATAATAATTTCTATAAATTTCGCAAATAATAATTTTCATTGAATTTCGTAATAATGGTTTTTATTGAATTTTGCAAACTTTCATATAATTTTGCTTAATTAATTCATCTTGCTAGCATGCAGCATTTATCGCTATAATTTTATTGATTCATTCATCTTACTGACACATTAAAATGCCTAAATTATTTTTTCGATAAAATACCTCCTAACAATGAACGGAATCAGATTAAGCATTATATTCTATAGCCTATGCTCATACAAAATAAATAGCCTAGAAAGAGACGAAAAAAGCTCTGGCCCATTTTTTTTTATTTTTAATATAATATTTAGTTTTTGGAAACAGTAAATTGAAAATAAAAAAATTCCCTTTCCAAATTTATGAAAGTTTTAAATTGACTTTCCCATATTCTTATTTCTTTGATATTGGCTTAAAGCGAAGAATTGAAAGATATTTTTAATATCCAAATTTTATAATTTTCCAAGCATATCAATTCTATTATAACATTAGAATAATTACAAGTTAAGATATAAGCTAAATACGAAAAATAAATTTAAATTTAAACATATAAAAACATAGAAGCTAAAATATTAAATTTTCTTTCAATTATTCTTTTAATTCTTAAATGAAATTCCAAGCAAAATATGAATGTTGACACTCTGATCTGATCAAATGATACTTACCAACATTGAGCAGATTATCAGTGCAATTGATCGATTTATCAGGTGTAATTTCTGGACGTATAATATTCGGTATACTTTGATGAATTGTTGATTCTTCGTTCCCGATGATTTTGAACGTCGAATTTTCGATGCTTCACCTCCCATAATTGACGATCTAAAATTTGACTTTCTTTTCTTTCTTTTTTTTGTTGCAATTTTATTCAATCAAATAGCATTTTGCTTAATTCCAAAATTATCTGAAGCTTAACTCTTAATAATTACACTCAAAAAAAAGTGACGAAATAATTTAAAATGAATAAATTAATTATTTTAAACAAACGATGGATTCATCACTGTACTTATCGAATAAATTTTTACAGTAACAAAGGAATTATTAGATGCATTTGTTTTTTCAACAGATAATATCAAAATAGCAAAATAGAAATAAATATTTTTATAAAATACAGAAAAAATTATATTTCAATTAAATTAATCTTTCAATGATCAAAATGCATGATAGGCAAAACATATATTTTTGGTGCAATGAAAAGATTTTTAAAAATAATCTTGAGTGGAAGAAAGGTCGAAATTATCGAAAATAGGATGGGATGGGATATGATTTATAAATCAAAATGCATGATGAAGAATAAATTTGATGAAATGAAAAGATTTAAAAGAAAAAAATCTCGAAAAAATGAAAATTGAAATTTATCAGAAATGAGATATGATATGATATATATAATGAAATACAGAAATATATAATCATTTAATCGTAAATTTTTATTTTAACATTTGAATGAAAAGCGATGACATATTTTTTTAAAAATGAACAAAGTACGATTAGAGTGTCAAGAGTTAGCAGAAAAGAAAAAGCTGTTGACAATGCAAATTGCTTTTATGTTGATGTGAATGTGATGATGAATTCGAGAATGTAAAAAAAAAAAAAAAAGAAAAAGGTAATAGTTCATTTTTATTATTCAATTCTCTAATAAGACGTAAATGAGAAGGAAAAAAAAATTTTAAATTTGAAGTGATAATAGATTTATTACATTTATGTATATTAGGTTATGTTATCTATGAGAAAAATTAAATTTGCTATTAAAAAAAAAAAAAAAAATTGAGAAAAAAGATGCAAGAATTTCTGCCTAATTTTACATTGCTTTTAAATTCTTTTTTTTTTAGATTTAATAAATAAGATTTGGTAATTTTATTATTGATAATGATTTATTATTGATAATGATTTTATCCATAATATGGATAAAGTAAAACATATCATTAGATTGATTGATTGATTATCGAAGCAACAAATTGATTGATTGATTATCGAAGCAACAAATGATTGGATTATTTAAATAATGATAGTTTTACATTCAGTGTAACTGATAATCAAATTCGTAATAGAAATTAAATCTTAAAAAAGATAATAATTTTCACATTCCCATATCAAATTTGATGTACATCAAAACTTATGCATATGCAAAATAATATCATCAAAATTGTTAATATATGCTGAAAAAACTTGTTGTCGTCAGAAAATTTTATGCAAATCTCGAGACTAAAGATTGCACTTGAATATATGTTTTTATTAAGGAAGAAGTTTGATAATTTTATTATTGATAATGATTTCTGATTAGCAAAAGATATGATTCAAATATCGAATAAAAATACAATTTAATCAATGAAAATAATAATAGTAGAAAAAATGAAATATAACATTTTCTTTTTTTTTCCATTTTTTTTTTTATGAACAACTTTTCGCGGATAATTTTTGAGATTTATTGATAATATTTATTCTATTAATACGATAATACTTTAAATCGACTTATTATTTAAATTATGAAATTAAAGAAAATTTTATGTAAATATATTTCATAATTAAAAGAAGGGAAACATTTTATTTTAGCCACTTAATTAATTAACTATAATTTGTTTATTTTTTTTTTAATTTTCAAAATTTTCAAATTCTTCGAATAGAAAAATACATAATACCTTATCTATTTCGATTAATCATTTCTAATATTTATTACTGATATTATTCATTTCATTTCTATCAATGAATCTATTATGACCATTGTAATAATTCGTTAATAAACGAATAACATTGATAATATGATAAAAGATAAAAGTTCTACTGCTAATGAAATACCACAATTTTGATGAATTTTGAAATTTCATCGTTCCATCTATTTGCCCTCAAATTGAAATGGAAAATTTGCATCATTATTTTGTTCCACCATAGCATAAACTACATTTAAATGCTTATTTAAGTCTCTTCAATGATTCAATTATTCCGCTTATCAGCTATGAGAATTTCTATTCTCGTCTTCTCTCCTTTTTCCATGCATATATTTGTTATTCATTTCAATGATAAATCCTTCAATTACATCATTATTGTTGAAGAAAATATTACTTACGATTCAGATAGCACTAAGTGATTATCAGACGATAAAATATTTGCCTATATATTACTATCATTGATAAAATATTGATAAATGAAATGAGTAATATTCTTGAATTAATCTAAGTAATACTCAGACATTATCAAATGATAAAATTTTTTATACCCAGCCAATACGACTACATTTTACTGTTGATAAAATATTGATAAATAAAATGAGTAATATTCTTGTTATTTATAAGTAATCTAAATACTACTTAGAGATTATCAAAAGAATAAATTGACCAAAGCATATCATCACAGATTATTTCTTTGATAAAGTATTGATAAATAAAATGATTAATATTCTTATTGCATATGAAAACTTTATAACTATACACCTGCAACTATTTCTAAATGATTGTAGTAAAAAAGATTGAAAGATAAAAGATATTTCGGAAATTTACTCATCAAATGTTTTATCAATTAAATCATGCAATAACTTAAATAATGCATTACTTAAATTAAGATATTGGAAAAAAATGAAAAATACTTACTACATTCATATGATTTTCAGAAAAAATTCACATTGAATAGATAATTTGAATTAAAAAAATTAGCACAAGTAACTATTAATTGAATTCCTTTTTTTCAATACCTAAGAATATTAAATAAAAAATGGCAAAATTAATATTTGCATAAATCCCTACGTCATATTTTAAATTATTAAATACAATTTATTAATAAATTTATAGCACCTTTTTTTTTATTATTTATGAAATGATAAATAAGGAAGAAAGTGATAGATTGATATTGGACAAATAATATGAGAGCATATAATAATAAATGCATATTTTATAGCTAAATTTCTCATTTAAAAAAAAAATAATTTTGAATATAAATTTCAAATGAAATTATTGTTGCCTTAATCGATGTCATCCAAATGTCCTTTTAAATTTTTTATTTCAAATTTCTAATTTCGATTTAAACTTCTTTTTAAGTCTTTTTTTTTCGATAGAAATTATTCAAATATTATGTGTATGTAAAAAAATTGAAATTTTTGAATTAAAATTGAAATTATCTCATACAATGTAAATATTTAAAAAAAAAATGAAAATTGAAATTTCAATTAAAAATTTAAAATTATCTGACTACGTTATAGATATCTAAGAAAAAATGAAAATCGAAATATCAATTAAAAAAATGTCGAATTATTTGATAAGATATAAATATTTCAAAAAAAAACGAAAATTGAATATATCGATTAAAAATGTCACAAATAATTTATATTTTTTATATATTTCTTTAATTCGCAATAATTCTTAGATAATTTAAATATATAATTTTAGAAATAATTGAATATAAATAATTGAAAAAAATATAAAAAAAAATGAAAAAATACAAAAAAAAAATTTCACAAAAAATTTTATGAAAAAATACAAAATTTATATAATTTTCATTTTTATGATAAGTTTTATTAAGCGATAAAATTTCATAGATTATTTGAATTAAAAATGAAAATAATTTTTTTGACATAAAAGAAAAAAATTTTATTTATTTTTTAATTCATATACTATTTAATTATTTATGCTTGTAAAATGAAATGAATTATTAAGAGAAGATGGTTGTAGTATTTAATGAATAATTTTGAATTTAATTATATCATATGGAATATTAAAAATAATATCGAGAATAACTAATTTTGCTTGAGATGCTTAGATTATTGAAAATTTTGAAAGAAGAAAACAAGGTAATAAATGATATCTTATCAGCTACTATGATAAGCGAATAATTCTAATTGTTTAAATCAATCAAAACGATTTAATCCTTTTGTCTCCTTTTTTTCCTTTCGTAAAAAAAAGAAATTAAATTTGATAAAATGAAATTAAATTTATAATTTCTATATTTTAGTTCAAGAAGAATAGAAGTGATAAATTCCTTAAACTATTACAATATTTGAATATTTGATAAAATGAAATTAAATTTATAATTTCTATATTTTAGTTCAAGAAGAATAGAAGTGATAAATTCCTTAAACTATTACAATATTTGAATATTTCTAGTTCTTTAATTAATTAAGAGCAATTAGTACCTCTGTATCTCTCTCTATTTCTTTTTTTTTTTTTTGGAAAACAAAAACAGAACGGGAATACCAAATTTAGTAAAAAACTTTCTTTCTCATTGTTTAATTAAATGGAATGGAATTACTAATTTATATTTTAAATTCGAATGGGATAGGATAGAATTTATTAATTTTAAATCGAAACTTTCAAAGTTTCAGCTTATTTTTAACTTGAAAATATCACTGATCAAATAAACAAAGAAAAAGAAAACTTCTATTTTTCTGATATTTATGAGATTCTCAAAAATGACTTTTGACGTAAGTATCATAAAGAATTTTTTAAATCCCTGGAGTTAAGTTAAGTAACAACAAATTTCCTTTGAAGAAATAAACTTTAAGAAGTGTGTATATATATATAAAAATGCTTGAAGAAAAAAATAAATATCTAAAATAGGCATAATTTAACGAGCAAGTACTTTTATGTAAGAATAAAAAAATCAAACTTATTCTGATAAGCAAATTTATCAATTTTACATCTTTTACCTATCCTATATTCTAGCAAATTTATCAATTTTACATCTTTTACCTATCCTATATTCTAGCAAATTTATCAATTTTACATCTTTTACCTATTTTATATTCTAGCAAATTTATCATTTTTCAATCTTTTACCTATCCTATATTTTATACAAATAATGCGACATTTCCGCTTAATCCAATAATTCAGTGAATAAATCTTGCAAATAATTAATATTCAAAATATTCTTTCAATAAACTTTTGTCAATTTTCATAATAAATTTATCGATTAGCAATCAATATAAGATAATAATGAAGAACTGAATTAATCAAAATACTTAATGATTAGAAAATTTTCAGCAAATAATTTTCTTTCAATAATTCAATAAATAATGTAATCAATGGATGAAAAAAAAATTCAAATTTTAAAAATCGAAAAAGTTTTATTTCAAAAAAAAAAAAATTTGAACAAACAAATAAAGTAGTTCGTTTTTTTCTCTTTTCAATAAATTTATGCAAAAAAAAAAATATCAAAAATTACTTTTTTTTTTTAAAAGAAAAACTTCTGGAAAAGATAGATTTGCTCATTGCAATCGATTTTTTTTTCTCTTTTTTTTTTTGGGATACTAAAAGATTTATTTAAAATGAAATTTAAACATTTAGCTATGAGTTAAGCTGGCCATTTGAAATTTTAAATCTTTAAAAACTTCACAAATCATTCATTAAATTTACTCAATCAAAAAGAAAAAAATAAAATAAAATGAAATTTTATTGTGTTACATCAAATATGCGACAAATATTTATAGGTTTTTTTGAATCAGAATGAAATGAATGAATTTTATTTCATTTCAAATTGATATAGGCAATTTCTCAAAAACTTTTTTCCATTCTTTTTCGTTCTCAATCGTTCAATAGTTTAGATAAACTTGGAAATGTTATTTAAAATATTTTCTTACTTGTGTACTTCAATTAATGTTAAATTTTTATTCCAATTCATATATCCAAATATCTTATCTTAATACTTAATTTTAAATCATTATTAAATTTTACATTATATTTGCATATACTTAGCAATGAATAATAAGCGCATTTAACTTTTAAATTTAATTTTTCAAATATGCATAATTGATAAGTATAAATTACAGCTATTATTTCAATTAGATCAAATTTCAATTTCATCATTGTATGATGTTATAGTAAGAAAATATTTTCAATAATTGATAAAGCAAATGGTCATGTGAGAATATTATCATTGATATCAAAAATTTTCGAATTCAACTTTTGACTAAAGTATTCAGTGCCACTTTGATTCAACATGTTGAATACAAATTTTGATGAAATAAAAAAATCGATTCTTAATCAATAACTTAAAATTCAAATTGATTAAAACATGACAGATTATTACTGATCAGTGATAACGATGACAAATAATGACAATGATAATAAATTGAGCAAAAGGATAGTTTTTATTGTAAAGATATTTATATCGAAAATTAAAAAAATATTTGATTAAGCGATGATTAATTTGTTTTTTCAAGTTTAAAATTTTACTCAATTTTATAAATTCAGGTGAAGACACTGTTTTACTACTTTAAATATAACTTCTAATTCAATTCAACGATACATATTTTAAAATTCATTCTATTATTCGTATTCAATGATTCGTAATATTTAACATCATCAAGTGGAGTGATCGATAATGATTGAATTGAAGATTATGGAATATTTAAAAGTTTAACGATGACGTTATTGCTAAGCTACTAGTTATAATTTTTATATATTTCAAGGATTGAAATTATTCTCGAGATTCCATCCTCAGAAATGAAATGCGTTATCTTAGAGAAACTTAGTAATAAATAAAAAATGGCATCATAAAAAAAGTTTATTTTATATAAAAGTTTAAATTTGAAATTTAATAAAATTACGAAAAACTATGACTATAATTTAATATTATAAAAATAATTCTATGCAATTTAATTATCAATTTGAGTAAGCGCAAGTCAGCAAACATTTTAATTAATTTAAATTAATCAATTTTGATTTTTATTAAATGAACTTCTCACTTAGTAAATATCATATATCAAATCAATTAATTTAATAACTATTTCAAATACATTCAGCAATTATTCTTCATAAGACTGATTTTAAGCAAATAAAATTCTATTCTTATTAAATGATAAAATCTAATCATATAACTAAAGTAATTGAAATTACTTAAATTATATCATTTTATTTATCAAAATTTACTAGCGAAATTTCAAAATAAAAAGAAAATTAATAATGATTTTAAATTTTCCAACCATATATATATATATATGTAACAGTTTTAATATCATAGGGGAAATTCTCTCATTAATTTTTCAAAATAAAAGAAATTAATTTTAAATTTTCCAACCATACATATGTAACAGTTTTAATATCATCGGGGAAATTCTCTTATCATTTTAAGATAATCAACTTAACAATATATGCAAAAAATGTAGAAAGAAGAAAAGAAAAATCTCATTTCATTACTGTTTCTTTTTTTTTTTAAAATAAATTTAATTTTCGTTTTAGTAATAACAAATGCGAAATATTGTGAACATATTTCGGAAAAATTAATTCATTTATGATGAAAATTTTTAAAAAAAATCTTAAAGATATATATTTAGTAATAAAATTGTATTTTGCGGAAAAAAATTAAATTAAGAAAAAAATGATCGAAATATTTTAAATTATCATTAATTTAATGGGAATTAAATTATAGAAAAGTATATACTTAAATTTTAATTAATGTCTACTCTCTTCTTTTGATGAAATTTTCCGCAAATTTCATACTTATTTCATTTACTGACAGCTACATCCTAATTATTAGTTATTAGCAAATTTTAAAATAAATTATAGACTAAAAAATGGGAAAATTAAAAATAAAAAAACAATATTCCAACTGTTAAATGTTAGAGAATTAAATTTATTTATTAAATAATTCGACTACCTTAATTTGAAATTTAATAATTTTACAAATCAAAAAATCAATATTACAATGAATTATTTTAATAACGAAGGTTTATTTACTGAAGTTTTAATTTATATTCATTAAATTAACTATGATAAGTAGTTGTTGATAGCTAATTTTTAATTTTTTTCAAATTTTAATTAAATTGAATTATTCGAAATAAATTGCTATCATTTTATGCAAATTTAAAATTAGCTAATCACACATCTAAGTTAAGTATATAAAGATTAATTAATTAATTACTCAGTTCAATTAATTATATATCGAAATTATTTCTTTTAATTGTATAATTTGATTAGGGTTTTTGTAGAAAATTTTCTTTGTAATAAATAAAAATTTCAAAAATATTTCATTCTAAAGAATTTCATATTCAATACAAATATATTTCCTATCTCTGTTATTTATATTCAATACTAAATATATTTATATTCAATACTAAATATATTTCCTATAATTTCATGTCCAATACTAAACATTAAGCATCAAAAGAAGCATTTTGGTAAAATGATTACTTTATTTCAATCAATGTATTTCTTGAGTATTACTATTATTTATTTCTCTTCAAATATTATTTATTAGGCTTGATAAAAATGATAAAAGTTGATTAATTGATTAATCGATTGATTTGTGTTAGGATAATTTTTTTTTTAAAGAAATTGAAATAGGAATGAATTTAATATTCACTTTTAATTAATATTTATTTTATTAATTGTTAATTAAGAAGAGATTTAAAAAATTTTTTTTGTTACAATATAATTATCATTTCATATTTTTCTTTCAAAATTTATCAAAAATTCATTCAATTTAATTTAATTTAATTTAAATATGATATAAAACAAGCAAAACGAGAAAATCTTCTATCCTATTTTCACTAAACAATTTATCATTCATATAAAAGTTGATATCAGACAAATATACATCGATACATAATTAACAAACTTTAAAAACTTATCCATTGAAAAGTAATTATGTATAAGAAAATGAATTGTAATCTAATTTCTCGAAAAAAAAAACTCGAGATGTAATCTTTAAACTATTTGAAAGAAAAAGAAGATGTAGTGATAAAAAAAGATCAAGAAATAGGATAAAAGTTTTTGAAGATTAATGAATATTATAGATGGGTGGAGAAAATTGTCATTACACATTATCATTATGGTTAAGCCAAATATTTAGATAAAGTTTTTTTTGTTAAAAAATCAAACTTTCTCGAGAAGAAAAATTGATTAAAACAAAATTCGAATTTTCTAATAATGAATTCTAACAAATTTTAAATTAGTAAATTTGAAATAAAATATCGGCTTATTTTTTTTTTTTTTGAAAGGAAGCAATGATAAGGAGATAATTGATAGATAAATGTTATGATGATGTTAGAATGAATCATAAATCATTTGAAGAGATATATTATTAGATTACATATCATTATTAATTCATAAACTTGTACACAACAAGTGTCCTTGAAGTATGATATGATAATAGCTTATTCGTTATCAAAATATTGCGCTTATTTTGCATAAACCATCTTTACCTAAATCTATCAATACATAAATCATATAATTTTAGCTCTTATATGATATGATATATCTTATTTAAAATTTATCAAAAAAAAAAAAATTATGAAAGATAGAAGTGACAAGAATTGTTTGATTTAAAATTCGAAATTAAAATAAAAATTGAAATATCTGCTCTATTCAGCATATATTAAATATTTTGTGTAACGGAAATATTTCGATATTATATGCAAATTTTTGCATTAATTTTAAATAAAAAAATTATCAGTTAAAACAAACATTTTAGAAATGAAAAAATCAATAAATTATAACAATATTTTTGCTAAATATTTTTAAATATTTTAAAATTTCTTATTTTTAGCTTACATAACGAAAAGAACAAACAATTTTCAGCTGATAAAAAACATTTTTAATGATAATTCGTTAATTTCCGTTATCATTTAATATATCATTTCAGAATTTAGCAATTAATTACGCTTAAATATTATCATGATGAAGAATACTTTCATATTTCTGAAATTGATAATGAAAATTTGGGATTCATTTACTGATAAGATTACAGAATCTCATAAAAATTTCTTTAATAAAAAATATATTGGAATTATTATTTCTATTCATTCAATAGATTCTACACTCAAATTCCAAATAGAAATTCTTCATTTCAATATCAATTCTCTCTCAACACAAACATTTCATATTCAAGTGATGTGAATGATAAATTTGATAAATTCAGGAATTTGAGTGTCTACATGAAATTATCTTAGATTTTTCATTCATCTTAAACAATAATCACAATAAATATCAGTTAGTAATAGCATCAAATGATAAAGTATTATAGGTACAAATTTGAAGTGATATTTGATCTTTAATACATAATCATTGATACTAAATTACTACTAATCATCAAAACTTTATGCATAATATTTTAATTTAGAATATCATTAAAATGATGATTACTGTAGTTTCACTTGTATAAATATTAATATAATCAGTATCATGATTTGTTGATTAAAATGACAATAATTTTGTTAAAAATCATACAATATAATTAACTAATTTGCTTGAAAAAATCAACTAACCAGTGAGAAGCTTTGCTTGTCTATTTATATTGATTAATAATCACTATCTTTTAACAATTATCATAAACACACATGCACAGACATATATGTATATATGTATAAATACGTTTTATAAACAAAACTATTAGATCAAAATGTTTGATTTAAAATAATCAATTTTTGATAACAAATTACCTGACAAATTTGTAGCAATAATTTTTCGCATATTTATGCATAAAATAAAATATTTTAAATATGCATTATAATTAGTTTATAGTCAAATAATTGGCCATTAAAATAGATCAAATCTTTTCCTTTTTTTTAATAAAAATAATTGTTTAAGCTTTGTTTTTGAAATTCATAAATTTTGATTGATTCCATCGTTTCATTCTATGAATAGTTGACAAAAAAGCAACTGATTGATTTCATATGCGACAAAAATAGCAAAATAAAATTTCGTTCAATTCATGGATAGATAAAAATAAAATTTTTAGATTTTCCCATGATGCTACTTTTTTTCCTTCTCTCTCAATCTTAATAAACATTCTTTCGTCAACAGGAATCTCGAGAAGCTAAATTTAATGAAAACTTCTCAAACAAATGACTTCTTTTTTGCTTTCATATAAAATTTTGCTTTTCATAAATAATCAAGTAAATTCAATACAAATTAATCAAATATTCAAATCATGGAATTATCAGGAGGAAATTTCTAACTAATACATGCATTAAGAATACAGCAATACTTGAAATATAATGAAAAACTTAATAATAAAATAAAAAAAAAATCGGAAATGAAATTTTAAAAAATAACAAAAATATGAATATCGATTTACATATATAAATAAACAAATATACATCAATCGATTCATTCATTTATTCGTTTCACATCCAAGTTCAAAACATAATCGTTTATCATAAAAAAGTTTATTTATCAGCTTCAAATGTAAAGAAGTTTATTTATCAGTTTCAAATATTGTTAGATATGAAAAGAACCCGTTAGAAGACCGTTAGAAGGAAATAACGTTAGAAGGAAAAAACTGAAAAGACCGTTAGAAGGAAATATTTGTCATTTCTTAAAATTGACATTTTTACCCAAATTGCGAATGCTTTATGATGAATAGCTTTTTTTTTCTATGTTTCAATTTTTACAAACAATTCTTTGAGGAAAGAAAAGAAGAATGTGAAATTACATCTATCACATATATTTGTATCAAATTTCGAGGACGAAAAAAAAAATGGAAAAAAATTTTTTCTTGAAATAAACAATTTTTTTAATAAAATAAAAAAGGCAAATGTATTTATGAAAAAAGAAAAAAAAGAAATTTTTGAAAATAAAACAAATAAATGATTTGTTGGAAAAAATATTTTTTTTGAGAAAATTTTTGAGAAAATTTTAAGAAATTTTTTTTTTTGGGAAAAATCAATAAAGCATAAAATAGCAATTATTTTATTTCTTTGCTTGTTGTTTGATTTTTATTATGAAAAAATTTCCAGAATTCTCATTTAATGGTTTTTCGTGTAAAAATTTTTTTTAGAAAATGATATATTTGATTTATCAAATAGATAAAGCCTAAATTAGCATAATGTAAAGTTGAAAAACTATCATTGTTTTTACGACATTCTTCAGATTCATGAAAATATGCCATTTTTTTTATGAGATTCGAGATTTTTCAGATTCATGAAAATATGTCATTTTTTTTTACGACATTCTTCAGATTCATGAAAATATGCCATTTTTTAAACGAAATTCTTCAGAATCAAAATACATATTAGGATGATTTAAAATGATTATCGGATGAAATGTTAGATAAAAATGAATTTATTGCACAATCCGGAATTTATTCCGAAATACCTATTTCGATAATCATTATAATTAATTCTTTTCAAGTAGCCAATTATCTACTAGCTTAATAATAATGTTACTTTTATCAGCATTAATTTTAACAAATTTTATCACATTCATTAACAAGCATTTACATTCTCATTTATGGTACATTTTATCTGTGATGCTACAAATACTGACGGACTAGCAATATCATTGTAACTTTTGCAAAATAATTAGAAAAATCCTATATGCTAAAATTATTTATCAACATGATAATGATAAAATTATCATAAAATTTTTGGTAAACTCATACAGCATAATAAAAATAAAACTACGGTTGTATTTTTTGATTAGTTTTTGATGATTTAAAAAATTTGCATAAATAATTTCAAATATTTTATATTATTCGATTTTAATGAGTATGATATAGAGAATTTTTGGAATTTACCCAAGCATTTTTCTTATCATTATGCAGTTATTGATTAAACTTAGCAATACTTTAACTAATTAAATTTAAGTAATACTTTAAGTAGCTAAACTTAGGTAAGACTTAAGTAATACTTTAATTAATTAAATTTTTATTTTGCAATATTTAAAGTTTCAATCGATTCATTCATATAAAACTATTATTATTCGAATCTAAACTATTACAATATAAAAAAAAAAAAACTTATCTGTTTGAATGATATTTGAATTATTTTAATGGACTCTTTTTCATTAAAGAGCCTAATTTTTAGCAAGAACTATCTATATATCTGATATATTTATCAGTTATCAGTAATGGTATAAATCATGAAAGATTGCTGAATAAATAATACAAGTTAGCATTATTAAAACAAATTTAATGTTTAGTTCGAAGATTTTGTGAAAAAGTATAGGAAATGAAAAACTTCGAACCATTGTAGAAATGAATTATCAGTACTGATAAAACTTTCAAACTTACATTTCAAAAATTTCTCTAACAGAATATTTCAAAAAACAGCCTTGTTCTAAAATATTTCGCATTCTATTTCAATAGGTATCACATTACTCACCGAATTAAAAATAGATGGATCTTTTGCTTCCTTAATTTACATTTCATTAACACTTCGCTGACCTATGACCAACTGATAATAAATATAGTAAATCATAAATTTCAAATAATTCATTAACACTTCTTGATCTATGACCACTTGATAACAAATATAGCAATTCATAAATTTCAAATAATTCATTAACACTTCGTTGACCTATGACCACTTGATAACAAATATAGCAATTCATAAATTTCAAATAATTCATTAACACTTCGTTGACCTATGACCATTTGATACCAAATATAGCAATTCATAAATTTCAAATAATTCATTAACACTTCGTTGACCTATGACCAACTGACAATAAATATAGCAATTCATAAATTTCAAATAATTCATTAACACTTCGTTGACCTATGACCACTTGATAACAAATTTGTTGAACGGATGAACAATATAGCAATTCATAAATTTCAAATAAAATCACATCAATGTCTAATCAAATCATATATGCAAACTATAAAAGAGAATAGTATTTAAATAAATAAAATATTTTAATGCGGCTGTTACTTGCATCTGTTCAATTCGATCGGTCAATCATTCATTCACTTCGATCTTAAACTATTGATAACACTAACGTCAATAATAAGTAAAATGATCCTATCATCTTGCTTATAAAGTTATTTACGAAGTTATAATATAAATCTCATTATTTCTGTTATATTTAGCATAATTCTTTCGTTCTCTCTTTCGCATCTTTGTTGTAATATTTTATAAATTTCATCCCGTTCACTCTTCTATTCTTTCATATTATTTATTTCATCAAATTAATTGATATATTTCGAGGTAAATTTGATGAACAATAAATTTTGAATATATTTATATTTACAAATGAATGAATGAATGAATGAATGCTATAATATATAATTTGATAATATTATAATCGTGAGTAATCAATAAATTTAGTGACAATTTCAATCAAATAATCAATTCTAATAATCAATAAATCAAAAATTTGCATTCATTTTTGAAAGATATTTCAATCAATCTCGTTTAATAATACGATTATTGGAAATTATAATAGGAAATTTAGTTGTTTTATTATTAGTTATGATAAGATTTGATTCAATGATAATTAAATGATAATCAATTTATGAACAGTTTTCCTCCATCATTGCTATGAGCAGTTTAACGAGATAAAATTAGAAGAGTAAAAAGTTTGAAAATGATGCTGATGAATACTTGGTTTACACTGAAGAATTAAAATATCATATTCCAAAATAAATACTTTTTCTTCTTTTTTTCCCTGTTTCATTTATAGCTCAGAAATTTAGATGTTCATTGTTTCTTTAGATAAATAATAATTCTTTTCGAGTTCATTAACTTAAATTATACATTTATAATTTTAATTATTCAGGCGTTATTATCTTTCTAAAACAAAAAAGCTCGTGCTTATTGAAGCGAAAAAAACTTATCAGATTGTAAGCAAATTTTATCATAATTTATCTTATCATATACATTAATATTTACACTATACAATATTTCAGTCGTTAATTTGTTCATTTAAATAATTCATCCTTAAAACATAATGATTAAGCATGGAATGTAACATAACAAAATAATAAAAAATATCAATGAATGATAAGATAACTTCCTTTTAGAAGAAAGGAAAAATAAGATATTACTATAATTTTTGATTAAAACAATCAAATTATTAAAAATTTGCATCAAATGAAAGAAGTCTTATTAATGGCACTTTGTTCTCGAACAACAGTATAATCATATATAGCATGCGGATTCAGTGGTGACATTACTGTCGAAAAGATTGTTAGGCTGTAAAATGTATTTAAGGAATTTCTTTTTTATTATTTGATTATGATTGAATTTTAGCATCAGATATGATAAAGAGAAAAATTCTAGAATATCATCAATTTTACTATATTTTTCATCTGTATATAAATCTTTTGTTATTGGAAAATTTTCGGTTTTCTTTATTTCAGCAAAAATTATGATAAAATAGCAAATCATAAAAAATACAACAATGCTAATGAAATCTATTCGTATTTTTCCAAAGAAAAAAAAAAAAAAAACTTATCTAACAAAGATTGTATGATTCACTGAGCTAAAATCATTGCTTTTTTTTCAAAAAAGAAAGAAAAATAAGACACCACTTTTTTCAAAATTTTTGATATTTTTTTATTAAAAAACTCACTTATTTTCAACTGGATGAATTGAAAGAATTTGAAGCATCGTTTCATATGTTATAGCTTTTCTGCCAATCCATCGAAGTGCCTTTTCTGCTGTTTTTTCTGAAAAAATAACGATTTTATCATATTGTTATTTTGTGAAATAATCTCCACTATTATCCAGCAGCATAGATTTTAATTAGTAGTTTTTTATAGCATTCAATTTCTCCTAGATTTAATTCGTCATTTTTTCAAGTTTGAGATGCAATTTAATATTTAAAACAAACCGACGCCTATCCTTATCGACTTTCCAATGATCGAAATTGGTTACCACTAAAAACCATCGATTCTCCTCAGGATCGGTACATTCCAGATCTGCTGTCTTCCATCGACTTCTATTACAAAATTTTAAAGATTATCGAACTAAATAAATTAAAATAAAACTCCAATTTGAGTAATCTGTAGTGAACTAAATATTTTTTTTATCAGACAGCAAAACAATGAAACCTTGTTATAATACAGGCTTGTCCTGCTTTAGTACCAGCTATGATCAAGTATGATGGAGCTACAAAATGTTCCTTCATCAGCAACTCTCTTGCTTCTTCGAATGTAGTTTTTTCTTCGAGAGCCTGTAATATGAAAGAATTTGAAAAACTAAGACGAATATTTATCACATTCAGATTAAGTTTGAACCAATATCCTATCTATTTCTTCTAACTTTCAGCATCCAAATTCGAAACCTGAGTTTAAAATTTCGTACTATTTAAATGATCAAGAATTTTCAAATTCGTATTTCCCTAATGTTATCGATTAAATATTTAAACTTTGTATACCATTCGAATAGTGAATGTTACTGGCCTTTTGAATTGAGTGTAAAGTTCCATTAAGATTGTATCGATGTAAGCTCCAGAATCTGAAAAAAAAGATTTCGAATTTGTAAAAGTTTGTCAAATTTTCCTACTAACTTTCATAATGCAAAAAAAAAAAAAAAAACTGATGATTTAATTACTAACAACGTTCATTGAGACTGATTGAAAATGCTCCATGTCTTTGTCCAGTACATAAGCCAACATGCAATACGAACGTTACGGCAGTATAAAGAATCTGAATTTATTTAAAAAAATTTTTTTTGTTTGTTTGAAGACAACCATTTATATCATAAGATGTTCGGAAATAAGTATTATTTTCAAATATATATAATATTTTAGATTACTTCTTTTGCAATATTTTCACTAATATTGCAAAAGAATAATGACGAACTGGAGAGAGTATGAATTTGTATCAATTTCAAAAACATAGATATCATACAAATGCAATCTTACCTTTCCTCCTCGTGTGAAGTCAGCAATAATTGTTAAGTTTTGAAGAAGTGAGGTAATATTAAAGTCTAAATTTCTACCATGAATTATTCGGCCATTATAATCTTCTGCAACGATAGATGTGCAACCAATGTTTTTTACAATGCTGAAATTTTTTTTCTCTTTTTTTGCCTCAACATTAATTTTATTTTGTAAATGATACATATAAATGACTTAAATGAATAGAAAATTGAATTTAATATGATTGCTATTTCAATTGAAATTAAAATTCGTGAATTATTGTAATATTGATGAATAGAAGCTAATATATTTGAATAATATCCTACAATAAATTACAGTATACTGAATAAAATAACAAAAAAAAAATGAACCGTTTACGATCGAAAGCTGAAATATCATACAGTATGTTCATACCTATAACCTCACCAATGCGAAGACCACTTCTCTTCGCAATACCTGAAAATAAGTGCAGAACAATATATTCCAAATTTTACTTTAGCTAAAACCTACTAATTAAAGATTAATTAATTAATGCAAAATTGTAGCATTAATTTGAAGTATCAAAGATAATTTCCAAAAAAATTATCCATATATATGATTATCAAATTATAAAAGTTATTTGTATATTTAACACTTTTATCACTAAAATCTAATTCATGTTTCAGCATCAAAATAACTACTGCAAATTAAAAGAAAACCTCGCATTTCTCGAGCATATTCTTCTGGGAATTCTTTGAACAAAATATTTTCATCAATCCACCATACAATTGGACGTAGAAATTTTGGCACATAATGGCTAAAAATGCATAATTTATAACGAAAAACATAAATTTTTTCAAAAAAAAAAAGTTTCAATTTTTTATTGCTTATTAACTTAGAAGATCAAAACGAAGGAAGAAATAATTTTTGATTTAAATGAACTTCGATATTTAGCATTGATAAAATATTTTAAACTTTTATCATTACTTGATTGTTTCAATAACTGCCGGAAAAAACTTCTTATGATCATCAATAATTTTATTCCAACGATTTTCTGGGGCTAAATCCAAATTGATCGTATAACGTGAAGGAATGCGATCGCCGTAATTCAAATTTACGATGCAAATTGATAAAAACCAAAATGAAACGAATACTGATATCATTGGATAAGTATTTTTTTTAACTGTGAAAAAAATGATAATAAATGAAAATTTTATAAATATTAAATATATCGCAGTAATCTTAGTTTGATCGATTTCTTAATTCTTTTTACAATTAATTCATCATTCTTCTTATCACTTCCATTCTTCGTAAAAAAAAAAGAAAATAAAACTAAAAAATAAGGCAAAAAAATAAACATAGAAATTTTTGACTATCACTAATTTTCCATCCTTTATAAATATGTAGCAGAAATTCCTAAAAAAAAAAATCCCGCGAATTAAACCTTATTTCAACGAAAACAATTTATTACGTTGAAATTTTTTCGAAAAACATTTAAAGAAATATTTTTTGCGATTTCAAAATCGATAAAAAAAAATCGATCGTTTTTGGAAGAATGCAATTTGATTACTGATATAATAGCAAAAATTTACACTATAAGTCAAAGTGAAGAATTGATTTCAATTTTGATTTCGAATTGCTATTTCAGTTTAATATTTCAATTCCTACAATGAACAGCTGAAAATCTTTGGCAATCATTTTTGATACAAATAATATTTACGGGTAAACTTAGGATGATATTTAACAATGAAATAAGACTTAGTATTAAATAATGATATATTTTTTTTTTAATTGGGAAAAAATTCTGATAATTTGCGATCTCTAGGAAAAATCTTCGATAATATGGCAAATATTTGGAAATATAAAAACGTCAATAATTGTTACAATTATATATTATATATACCGGGATTATTAAAAAGCCATTTGGGATCAAATTTATCACAAATAAAAATAATTTTAATAAAAAAATTTAGAAATTAAACAATAGCATTTATCACCAATTGATAGCAATATTGATTTAATTTTTGATTTGAAAATTTAAAACATTAACTTTTTATAAAATAAAAAATTTCTAACTTATCAATTATCACTAAAAAGAAAGAGCATGAATTGTTGGTAGGAAGAAAAGAAAGAAAGACAAAATATGAGAAGAAAATTATTTGCTAAAACGAGAAGTTAATTATCGTCCCTCTTATTAATTTAGAGCTTAATTGAATAATAATGGTTTCAACACGATGATTTTCTATCGATATCTTCGCAAGTTTGTTTGAATCTTTTATGGTCTCTCGAGATGAAAGGGATGGTAGACAACGATAAATAGCGTATATGCAAATTTAATTTAAAGCATAAATAATTTAGAGCAAACGGACATGAATCAATCATGAATTCTTGGTTACGTAACATTCAGGGACAATTATCGGAATTCGCATCCGAAGTACTAAATGAAGCTACTGAAGAAGTAAATGATCCGGAAGGTGAATTACAGGTATGTTAATTGATTAGATCTATTCATATTTTATAACAGTTTGTTTTTTCTACCGAATTAATTTACTTATATTACTAATATTATTTATTAGTTTTGTTATTATTGTTGTTATTATCATTTTTCCACATTTTGTCAAACTTTTTATTTATTTTATGATACTTCAGTTTATTTTCTTTTCTTATCATGTTATCACTATTTGTTTTTCAGAAATATGGCGGTATCTAGGTGGTACTTTTTCTGATATTATTATTTATATCACATTGCTGTATTATGTAGATTTTTCGACAAGCTTTTCATCCATATCTCGAATAATGCATGACTGATTGCTTTAAGGTCACTAGGAAGAAATTTTTGGAAGCAGAGAAAGAACTTAGTATCGAAAAAGAAAATGTACAGCGATTAAAAAAGAGAATTGATAATCTTGAAGAAGAACTTTATGCGAAGAATCTCGAATTAGATGCTATAAATGAGAAATACACTGATGTAGTTATGAGTCGTGACACACAAATTCGTGAGCTTCAGGTATTATATGAAATTATATACTGCACATATCTGCTTTCGTTATAATTAAATTTGATATTGTCTTTTTTTTTTTATTCCAGATTGAACACTTTTAAACAATTTTGATATGAAATTTGAAGAAGGATATTTTATTAAATATTTTATCAACTAAAGAAACTTATGCTCATTAAGTTTTTATTTGAGAAGTAACCAAGGCTTCACTTATGACACTGTTAAGTTCTATATTCCTTTTAATACGTTTTTCTTGGATAATTTGAGCTTTTATTTTATAAGATTTTCTTCTTATTTATAAAACATTAAGTTGTAGGCAGAATTAGAACGAACTCATCATACGATTCAACAAGGATCATTAAGTGATGGAGAAGAAGATGGTTTTTTTCCAGCGAACAGCACTCGTATTGCGCGCATGAAAGATGAAATCGATCAACTGCGTAAGGAAGCCGCACACTGGAAACGTATTGTTAATGAGCAGTCAGAAAAAAGTGATAGTCTGAAGGTTTGCTTATTTAAGCTGTAAATTATTTTTAGATCCTGAAATTATTTTTTTAATTAATTATTATTGATGATACTGTTGTATTATAAATTATTTTTAAGGATGGATTTCTGTCTTGACATGTCTGTTTAAATATTTTATGTAGTAATTAAAATTTAATCGGTTTTTCTATGTTTATAGATATCAGAGCTGGAACAGATTTTGGCTGAACAAAAAACGAAATTTGAAAATGAAATTGCGGCTTTAATTATTGCTCATAATGAGACGGTTGCTGAACTAAAGAATATGAATCAGGAAAGCAAGGTTAGTGATATTTAAATCTCCTTCATAATTTAATTTATAACGATACTGGATATTGCTACTACTTTTTGATATCGTTTAAAATATAATTATCTCTAACTTTTTGCTCTACAATGATTTTAAATTTGGCCATATTATTATATTGGCTATTCCATATAGAAATTTGTGAATCAAAATGCTAATCATTTTCTGCTACTGTGTTTGTCAAGTACGTTATCGATTTTTGTTCTCAATTAAATAAAATATCATAAAGAAGGTTGCTAGTTCGATTGTGTGATCATTTTCTCTGCAGAGGATATAATTAGGAATTGATAATTTTATATAATGAGTTATGGATCTGTAAATTTATTTGCCATTTTTAAGTCAAATATTGAATTTGCAATAAAGTTCTAGAATGTCAATGAAAAAGCAGAAAATCCTGGATGCTGTAATGAACAACATGCATCGGCGAATGATAACTGCACAGAACAAATACGTTTGTTGACAGAAGAACGAGATCTATTGTTGGCAAAAGTGAGATCTGTAGCAGTTCAAACTTCTAGCAATGTTTATTTTTATAAAACTTTTTGAATCCTTATTTTCTGTTCTTTTTTTTTATATTAAATACTGATTCAAACAACTGATTATTTAACATTTTTTGAAGTGCTAATTTATGGCGGAGTTATCAATTTTCCTGATAAGATATAAGTCCTGTTATTTTTATTTTTTTGTTAATTCAAAAAAAAGATGAAGAAATTTGCAGATCAAATGCGTACAAGAAGAAAATGAAATGCAAGAGGATCGAGTAGACAAGTTGACATTTCAGGCTGTTGATAAAATGCTTAATGAACGATTGAATGAATTGGAACAACAGCGTGAAAATTTGCAGAAGCAGCTGGATGTAGCAGAAGAGGAAATTGTTGAAAAAAAGTTAGCACTTTGGCCGCTGTATTAGTTAATAACAAATTTATTGCTACTAATGTTAAACTGTGTTCCATACTCAGTGCATTGTAATTCTGAAATATTAAAATAAAATTCTGAGATATTTTTAAAGAATATTATCATTATTAAAAAGATAAAACATTTAAAATATTATGAAAACTATCGTTGCAAATGATTCCTACCATTTAATGTTTAATTTTATGATTTTATGAAATTAGTTTAATTTTTTATAGTAAAGTTCTTTTTTTTTACAGTTCCCGTCTTTCCCAGTTACAAACTGAAGTAAGCGAAGTACGTCATCTTATCGATATGCAACGTGAAAATTTTGAAAGTGAAATTATTGGCGAGAGGGACCGCAGCAGGTAAATATTACATTGAGTCTAATTTTGTTGAACTGCAAAATCTAGCTCTAATTTTTAATTCCTTTGCAGAGCAAAAATTGAAGAATTACAAAAGGAAGTGGAGAAATTACAATTTCTAGTGAATTCTCATGAAGAAAATAAAGGCAGTGAGAAATCAGCAATGGCGGAAACTATTGAAGAGCTCAACAAACAAATTGAGGAATGGCGAGAACGAGCGGAAGTTTCGGAAAGTAGATCAAAGGAACAGGCAACATTGGATCAAGAATTGGAAAAACTTAGGCTAATTTTTTTGAAAATTCTTTGTTCTAAAACAGATAAAAATTCTTGGTCCTAAAGCAGATCAATTTTATTTTTTTTTCAATGAAAAGCAACCATATTTCAGGCGAGAAAATGCCGAACTTACAGCAGCTTATAATGATTTGAATGAAGACTTTGAAAATCATAAAGCAGAACATGGTTCTGTAGTTACTTCTAATCGCGATTTGACTGCTCGTATCGGTTTGTTCATTATTCATACTTTGTGTTTCGTAGTTTCCTTAATCCATTTAAAGTTTGAAATTGCAAGATTTTTTATAATAAATTAATTTCTCAAATACGGTAAATTTCATAGTTAGGTGATTTTGATGTAAAATGAACTCATTTTGGGAAAAAATTACGTAAAGCCAAGAAATATTTTGCCATATGTCATAAATTATTTCAGTTATATCAAATCATTGCAGTAGGTTAAAACTGAATAGATTTGGCTTACTTGGATTAGTTAAATTTCCAGTTATGTGGTAACATTTGCCCAAGTTTAAAATAAATATTCGAAAGTATAATATTGCAATGTGCTTATATTATTTGAGCGTATTATTAATTAATATTTCAACTTCTATGAAATTTTTAAATTTTGTCTAGATTTCAAATTTACATAGATGCTTTGAAAGCGAATCTTATCGAATATGAAGAGCGTTATGAAATGTGCAAAAACGAAAATGCTGAAACTGTTCAGCAGCTCGAAAAACTTTCAAACGATTTTGAACGATTACGTTTATCATTTGAAAATTCAAAAACGAAAAGTACTTCGGATGCTGTGGTGTGTCGGTTTTTACTAATAATTTTTATCAACTCTTGTCGAAAAATATTACTATCATTGATTCCAATTGATTTTTATTCAGTAAAGAAATCCAGTCACTTTTATTGTTGTTGACTCAAAGTTAGCATTTCAGGTTGCTTTCTGACTAATAATATCCAATCGATTTAAAAATTTTTATTAAAAGATTGTCATTTGTTTTTGGTTATCACTTACAATGGATTTGCTAACTTCTTTTTGAATTAATTCAGAATGAAGTTGAAAGGCTTCGTACGGAACTGGATGCCTCAAAAGATGATCGTGAAAAGCTACGTGCTGATGTTGAACGTTTTCGATCGGCTATCGGTGTTATTGATACAGAATTGAACAGATTAAGGTAATTTCATTGTCTTTGAATTTTACTCTTTTTTTAGAATTGATTTGATTCCATTACTTTCAGCTTTTTTTTTTCAGCATTACATTTTTTAAATTTTGTAGGGAATCAAACGACAAATTAGTACAAGATAACAAAGCAATGGGTGCCAGTTTAGATAAGTTCACTGAAATTCGAGATATGCTAGAGAATAGTGATAGTGAATTAAAAAATCTCCGAGAGAAGTTCTTCCAGCTTCAGAACGAACATGAATTGAAGGTTTTCATTACGAGTATCGTAATATTACATTAGTATAATATTTATGACAGGTAAATCAGTTTTAAACTTGAAACTCTGCTAACTGTAATAATTTTTGCATCGTTTGCTTCCTTCAATTATAAAATATTTTAGAAACTGCAAATTTTTCATTTGCATTTTGAGGAAAGACAATGGCGCGAACAATTATTAGAATTAAGTGAAGCGCGTGATGATGCTAAACGTCGATTAGAGGAATGTCAACGAGAAACAGCGTTGCGGCAGTTACGTTCTTCTGATACTACTCTCTCTGCCGAAATTGTTGAATTAAAAAGTGACGAAGGCAAAGTTACAACAAGTAGTGAAGGTACTGTGGACTCAAATAACGGATGGGAAAAGGTACCTGTTTTTATTTGCAGTTTTTCTTCCAATTATTGATAAAATTTTTTCTCTTGATAATAAAGTGCTGTCATTCATAATTTCATTTGTCAGTTATTTTTAATGTAGTGTTCATTAATGACTACGCAAGGCATTTTTTTTTTCAAAGAAAAAGGTTGAATTAAGGAAATTACGAATTATATCTTTTATTTTAATTTATGCATTCGGAAATCAAAGTCATAATTATTTTATACATATCTCTTATCAGTTTAATGGAATTTTGTATAACTGCAAATATGGTACTGTAGAATTTTTAGGAGATTTATATAAAATAATATATGATTAAGCAATTGAATAAATAAGAATATTTAGAACATACTTATTAAGTGATGGTGTAATGATTAGAACTTTAATGGTATTGAATAGATGGCAGATTGGGATGCGACAGCGCCAGCAAATGGACCAAATAATTGTACAATTATGAATGAATTACGTGAAGCTCTGGCGGTTGTGACGGAAAAAACGGAAGAATGTGAGGACTTGCGTCGGCAAAAACATGAACTCGATAAAGAAGTCGGTTGTGCTGATTTCGAAAAAGATTTAGAGCTTTGTTACATAGTTCAATTTGAAATTATTTCTAAGTCATTTTAAAATCAAATTACTAGTATTATTCAAGTTCTGTTTTATTAGCTTGAAAAGTGAAACCTTATAGTTGGATTTACGGCAAACGTGCATCGATGAACTGATGGTACAGATGAACGTTCTACAATCTCAACAACATGTACATGCGGAAACTTTCGCCCAGCTTCGTAGTTGGGTTCGTTTTTTGCCTTTAAAGATTTTAAAATCTTCATATCACGGAAAATTAAATATTATTCAGATTAATTTTAACGAAAAATTAAATGTTATTCAGCTTAATTTTAGGCAAATGAATTAGAGCATGATAAACTAGAGCTGGAACGAAATCTTATCCATACCAAAGAAAAATTGGGAGAAGTGCAAGAGCAGCTGGATGCAGTTAGGGTAAGTAAGAATAGCGACTGTTCAAGAAAAAATCTTCATTAGGCAGATTTTCTAATAACTGTAATTTGTTTTAATTCCATTCTTGAGTTGTTATGGAAGTTTTTCAAGTTTCTCTATTTGTAAATATGATTTGGTAGTGTAAGACTTTGGCTTTCATATTAATAATATATTCAGTAAAAACTAAAATAAGTTTTTATTTATTAAAGGATAAAGACTTGATAAATGTCAAACATGTCGATTCAATGCAACAAACAATAAAAGAATATGAACAGAAAATGAGAGATCAAAATGCTGCCCATGAAGAAGCCTTGCAAAGTGCTAATGCAGAACACATAAATGCCCTCAGAGAAATAGAGGATAAAGTAAGGATATGGCTCAGATTTCAGTTTTAGCTTAATTCTATTAAAATTTTCATGATATGTCGCTTAATTTTTTGTTTCCATAAGTTTTCTCTGCCAATCTTTTATTCTTAGTAATACATTATAATTGTTTTAAATTGCTTTTGAAAATCAGACTACGCAAAATTATGCTGTGGTTATCTTATTTTTTTTTTTTTTTTTATACTAATAATTTAGATACCTCATTTTAGTTGAAAGCAGCCCAGGATGAGATAAGTCAGTTGCGACATTGTAATAGAACTCAAGAAGAAAGATGCGAACCTATGGTTGTTAGTTTATATATTCTTTTGAACTTTTAAAAGTTGAGGATTAAATTTTCTGCTGAACAGTTTTTTTTCATCCTTTTGACTTCGAATTTACAAATAAATAAATTTTCATGTTCAATAATGCTTAACAATTTCAGGAAGCAGAAGAAAATAACAAATTTTTGCACATGAATAACGAATTGATGGAAGCAATGCAAAGACAGAATGAGTTAGAGAAAGCAAATTGTGAATTACAGCAGAAGCTTAATGAGGTCTTTGCAGAATGTTTTTAAGCATTATTCTTGATTCATCAGATTCAGTCCATCTATTTTTTTTGTACGATTCTTGTGTCATTATATTTGAAAATATATTTATTTGCTCTGCTGGAGCGATTTAAAAAGAAAGCTAAACCGGAAGATTTCTGTTCAGATCAATTTAGCTTTTGTATTATCAGTTGTTTTTTGATTTTTGTTGTCATTATACGTGCTATTTTTCCAGGCATCAATGCAAATAATAGAAACTGAAAAGCTTCGAGTTGAATTAGTTGCATTAGTAGAACAGAAGCATGCTGAAAGTGTAAAATATCATACTCAATTGCAAACTGCACTTGCTGAGAAAGAGAATCAAGACATAACTTTTGCTACACATGCTGAAAGAATATCTATTTTGGAGCAAGAATTGAAAAAGTGCGATTAATTTCAAAAATCAGTTTTGTTATACAATTTCATCATAATCATAAACAAAGCTTTCCAATAAATTGTTCATCTTATTTTTTATTGATTACTCCTAACGTTGATAATTTTCAGTTGCATGGAAGCTCGAGATAAAGCATTAAGAGAATGTGATCGATTACGTGATCATTTATTAACTATGGAAGAAACATCAACTAAGGAAGCCTTAGCTGGAGAAGAACGAGAAACTGAATTAAGGCAGCGAATCAGAATACTGGAACAAAAAACGGAAGAATCAGCAGATAGTGTTATAGAATCTGCTAATGAATATCAGGTAACTATCTTTGTTTGTTTCTTCTACGAAAATGCGAATACTAAGAGTTAGGTTTGTGGAACATTGTTTTTTATTGCAAATAAAATTTCTTGACCTATCAAAGAGTTATTATCGTTTTCGTTTAAATTTTTCATTTTCGTTTAAAAAAAATTTCATTTAAATTTCCATATCATATCTGAAAATGAATCGAATAACTAGCAAATACCTTAAGCTTATATCAGCTGAAGATCGTTAATTATTAGTTTGTCGAATCTAATTAGGCTATCTATAAGTTATATGAGGTGAATAGATACAGTTGCGGCTATTAAATTAATATATATGGAAAAAAAATTAACATGTGCCATGAGGATTATTGAAATTCGAAATTATTAAATTTAATATTCGAGATACATCGAACCAGGGTAGTCGAATAACCGGATGAACTACAGGATACAATCTATCGATTGTATAAAAAAAGACGATTTTGGAAAATCTCTGTGATTTTCTTATTTTTTCAAAATTATTCAGAAACCAAAACCATTCCTGCAAAATTAAATTTTAAATTTCAATAAACTATTTCATACAGTCACTATAAAAAAATTTTTTAAAATAGTTAGAATTAGAAAGAAAAAAAAATCCATCATAAATTCTATAAGAAAAAATAATTGAAAATTTAAAAAATTCATTATAAATTCTATTCAATTTTATTATCTGCACCAATGCATATATTATGTATAAATATGAATTATAATAAAAATTTTTATCATTTCAAATATTACATATTAAATTTGCTTATTGGCTCGTTTTTTCATATAATTATATTTTCGCTATTTTTTTTGATTCTAAAATTAGATGGAATAATTTTTGTTTCCAGGCCTAGGGAACGTACGACTGGTTAAAAAAAGTGCTGAAAAGTGATAAAATAATGACTAGGAAAGGAAGGATGAAGAAACGAAAATTTAAATATTTGTGAGAATGAAAGTAGCGTAGAAAGCAGAGATGACATTTGCATTCATGAAAAGATGACTTTCTTGTGCGGCTGTCTGCGTGGTCTTTTTTTTAGAGAAAGTGATCGGAAGCTTTTCTTACAGAAGGTTCTATAATTTGTTATTAATAAATTTTTATCCTTTTTTACATTGCGAAATTTTTTGCAGCGACAAATTAATGAATTGACTGATGAATTGGATTTGATAAAGAATGAAAAAGTATCCATCGTTGATAGGTTGCGAGAGCGAGAAAAAACATTAGCTGATACGAAGATAGCACTTTCAAATTTGCAAAATGTTTTGCGTGACATCAGTATAGATCATGAAGCACAAGTGTTACAGTACGAAAATACTGTCACTGAGTTGAAAAAAACTATCGAGGTATATATTTTCTTGCTAATCTCAAATTCAATCCAACTTATCGATCATGAAATTATTTTTCATTGATAGATCATATAATGATATATTGTTTATTCTTGTTACTGCATTATTTTGCTTTGGAAAGCAGTTGTTTCTTTCTCATCTAGATGTTCAGTTTCTCAAATGCTTTCATTTTAGAATTTAAGTCTGGAGATAACTCAATTAAAGCTGATGCAGGATACCACTGAGGCCGAAAAACAGCTATTGGAAGACAAAACTGTGCATCTCAAAGAGGAAATTAATAAAAAGAATGCGGTAAATTAGATACTATTTTACATTGATCTGTTTCTCAATTCGGATTAAAGTTTGAATTTTATTATGCAAAAATTCTGTCTTATTTTCTTTGCTGAGGAAGAAGTTTGATTCTTTTATTAACTTATTTATGCACATTTTTGTCAAATTTAGATACTATCTTTTATAGATGATTGAGGAACTTGAAGCGAGCCTTGACGAGCATGCGCAAATGGCAGTATCGTCAGTATCATCTTATACCATTGATGATCAAGTACTTCGTCAACTCTTCCTATCATACTTTACTGCTGATAAAGATAAACAACCAGAAATTGCTGTCCTTTTGGCGTCGGTGCTAGGATATTCGCAAGAAGTAATACTTTTTAATTCAATTCATCTATTTAGTTTAATTTTGAGGTAAAGTAGGAATAAAGTATTTGCTAGTTTTAAATTTAATGCATGAAAAGACGATAAGAGTTAAAATATGGTTTGTGGGCTTTTATACTATGTTTTTGAATTTTCTCTTATTATTTTCAGGATATTGCAAAAATTAATGCAGCAAATCATTCCTCGTCAAAGGGGTGGTTTGGTTTTGGTGGTTCATCGAAATTTCCTCAACAAAACATTTCTTTGGCAGAACAGTTTGTGCGATTCCTGGAAAAAGAATCTTTAACCACACCTCAACTTCTTCCAGTTCAGGTTAGTATTAAGAAAAAGGTCTCAGATAGATATATGTGAAGTTTCCATATTTTATTTTCAATTTTACAAATAAAGATTTTATGTGATATAACAATCTGAGAGTCGTAGAATCTGAGAGAAACAACTTGGAGAAAAGGCTTCGTTTTATTGTTAATTACAAAATGCACAAAATTCCAGGGATCCAAAATAGCAGTTTATGGAACTGGTGACAGAATATTTATTCCTGATAGATCAAGAAAATTTTTATAAACAAAATTATGAAGTGAAGTGATAATATTCTTTTTTAAACAAAATCAGTCTTTGAATTCAATAAATTATTTTGTTTCTGATCAATTTTATTTTATAGTTCATCTTTAAGTGCAGTTCTTCTATTGGATATTTTTCCAGTTATACCTTGTGCAAGTATTTCTGCTGATTTATCATGCTGCACAATGGATGTCGAAATGTGAAAAATGGAGTATAGCGTAAAAAAAATTTTTAAAACGCGGGTAAAAAAAAAACTGATTTTCGATAAAATAATTGTGAGTTGGGCAAAACTGAAAACTGGTAAAAGATTATTGGGACAAGTTCAGAGTGTTGTTATTTCTTCACTATTATTATAGAATTTAAAAATAATAATCAAAAGCTTCTATTTTTCAGCATATTGAAGAAAAAGAGACAATACGTTCCAATGTCCCGCTGAATTGTTCAAGAACATCATCTGCGGCTGATCTACATTCAATACTGAATACATGAAATTTGAATATTTATGGAAAACTTATGCAAATTAATGTATGCGGTAGTTTGCAGTACAGAAGCAATCATTTATTTGTTTACAGAGTAAACAGTGATGATTAAAATTCACATAAACTGCATTTTTCAGACTAATCCAAAATATGCTTCATTTAATAGAATAAACTAAATAATTTATATAATTCATATTATGTATACAGCTTTTGAATTGGTCTGATCAGCCTTCGAAATTTCGAATTTCCCAATCATTTACAAATATCACAGTCAGGCCTTATCTTAGTGGTATCTATTTAATGTTGCGGTGTCTTTCGTTCTGATTATTGGCTTCATTTGCGTGTCTATCTGTCAAATTTATAGTTTTAACATTTTGTTTATGGATATTATCTGTTTTTGGCATTCACGGGTTTGACACTTTCAATTATGATAATAATGGATTTTAAATTTTGGAAATATCTATCTGTAATATATTTAGTTATCATCGTTTATCATTATTTCATGCTCATAAATTCCTGTTAGCTGAATTTTATAGGAAAATTTTTAGAATAGGCTGAATAAGACAACCCTATTATTAGGTTGTATGATTTCGTATTTCTCTTCGTAATTATAAATTATTGGAAAATAAGATATGATATGATTGATTTTGTTTTAACTGACGACAGTTTTTTAAATCTGTGTATTTAGAAAGACAATCAATAATTCATAATATTATAACTGATTCTTTTCTTCTCTGTATCCATATCATCAGTCATTATCAGATAGTTGGCATTTTATCAGTTCAGCACTTCCATATGCTAGTTTTACAACGGTTTGAGATGCACAGTTCAGGTATGAGATATATTTGTTTAATGTTTTATATATAATCACTATATTCTATAAATATATGTATTTATATGATATTATTTTCAATGTAACTCTGCTAACATCTAATCTAAAGATTTCCCGCATCATTACTTATGAACCTTTATGGTTTGCTGTTTCTCCTCGTACAAAAGATTTGTAATTCGGTATCGTGAAGTGGAGGTTGTAAATATTTTTGTTAACATAGGAGCAATATAAAGTAGAAGAAGATAAGTTTGGATTGTTCCATAGTGAAATAAATGCTGGAAAGAGGGTAATAATGAAGCTAATTATCGAGAGAAAAAGAATATCAAACTACTTAAAGTAACGGGATTGTCATTTGTTATTTCTCATCTGATGTTATGATCAAGCATAAGTTTACATAGCAGGATAGAAGAATTACTTTACTATGTTTACATCTAACTTTCCATCTGATGTTATGATCCAACATAAGTTTACTTAACAGTATGGAAGAATGTGTTCAATCTAACAATATGAATCTTGGAATGTCAATAATAAACTCGAAAATACTCGATATTCCTAACAATGTGGCTGATGCATTCCATAGAGTCTACAACGATTTGTATTTTATGTACTTGTTATGCTTATCAATCATAATAATGAATGGATTTATCGTAATGTTTCATCATAAGTTTACTGAATGAAAATTGAAAATGAATTATTTGTTGTAATGATATTTGATCTATTCCGTGATATTAATATAATACGAAAAAAACAAAATCTGAGTGTAGCGCAGTTCCTTCACATTAAAGACGGAATGAAGATGAAGCAGTAATTCATTTTGAAAGATAAAACCATGAAAAAGAATGAACTTATATATCTGATTTCATTCTTCATTTTCAAATATCATATCATATCATATTCGTGATACTTCATTTTTCATTTCATCCATCATTCATCTATTTAGATGAGAACGGAGACTGATGCATTACCATAACAGTAACCGGTTGCTAATCTTTTTTTTTTACTCTACCATTGGAATGAAATACTTCGTGCTTCATTAATAAAATCTCTAGTTTAGTGAGTGATTACGTTTGGTTAAAATCTATTACAAACCTAGTTTGATTGTGTTTGGTTAAAATCTATTGTAAACTTTAGTTTGATTGTGTTTGGTTAAATCTATTATAAATTTTAGTTTGGTTACGTTTCGTAAAATCTATCATAAACCAAGTTTAGAGTCAGTGAAGACTATGATTGGTAAATCTTTAACTAAAGTTATAAATGGGGAGTATTAGTGATGAGTGCAAAGTAGGAAATATTACTAATGGATGTCAAGCAGAAAATATTACTGATATCGAAAAAATTAAAATATTTTTATAGAATACAAGTGTGATGAAATAATCAAAGATTTTTCTTTGTATTCGAAAATATCCTGGAATAGCTAAACTTTTTGATCTTTACGCTATAATTTAACATATTAGTAATTTTATGTGCTAGGATGACATCCTACCTTTGCGCTTTGTTAATATGTTGTAAATTATGCTATAGTCGACAAGCAGAAAACAAAATCCTATTGTAATAAAGGTAATATGTTGTAAATTAACTATCTGGCGTTACGATTTAGTTAGCATGTAGTAAACAAAATTTCGCTTTATAAGGCGTTGAGGGTCAAAGGTCAATGTGCTGAAAATGAAATAATATAATATTCACTTCATCGTTTATGGAGGTCCATGTGAGTCGTAAAATATCTATTAGTTTAAATTAGAACTGGTTGGTAACAGGCAAAAAAAAAAAAAAAACTGACGAATCTTTTCGATGAAGTCAAAGAGATGGATTTAACTTTCCAGATTCATGTCTGTTGACAGAAAAATTATGCCAATTATATGAGACCAGAAAAAGAATTATAAGAATGCATTTCGAATTTCATTCATACAAATCAGCATTCTTGATCAACGAAAAAGTAATGTATTGAGAAAATCGCAATCTAGCAAAGAAACAAGGTGAATATGTATAGATGATCGACGATGCAGAAATATTTTAAAATTAATAAATGATGGAAAGAATTTATTATAATCTCATTGTTTATAAGAATAGTTCTGAGTTTCAGCATCTGAGTCAAGGCTTTTGTAAGTAAAAAATTAACTCATCAACAAGAATCATCCCAAACAGCTTATTATACAACAATAAAATTATCATAATTATCACTATTAAATATTCAAATATGACATTCAGTAATGATCCAGCATTGTGGAAAGAATTCTGGAATAACCTTGATATTGCAATTGATCTTCAAATGATATCAGATCAAAAATTGAATTATCTAATCTGTCTCAAAGGATGTGTCATGCCTAACATTATTCATCAGAAAATACTCTCTGCCTGACATTCATCATTATCATCAATAATAAACTTATTAAAATACTTCATTACATTTATCTCAAGTCTAATGACATGCTTTTTTTCAATCTTTACTGAAATTTTTGCATTTGTTGCAAAATATGTTTTTGCTATCCTATTACTAAATGAGGCAATATACAAATTCTTCACTTTTTTTATAAATTAAGTTGATTTGTTAAAAGCTGTAAAATAATTATTGCGAATTGATATTAAATTATACAAAAGTCTTTTCTTGCATTTCTCATATGAATTGATCATTTTGATGAATTATTTTGATTGATTAATTTGTTAATTTGGATTCATTAAATTGATTCATTCATTTAATTATGCAAGAATAAGGCTTTTTTGCTTCTTTTCATTCTTTCACTCATTTTATTGAAGTGCAACTATAGAATTCTATTTTCTTTGATTAATCTAACATTCTGCATACATAAATTCTCATTTTTGGCATACCACAATGCCAAAAATGTTTGCTATGGAAATCATAAACATTTCATTTTATTACAGTTATTTGTCATATTTCTCGACTGAAGACAATATGACAATCATTGTCCTTTCTCAAATACTATATTCATTATTTGGCATGGATAAGTTTGACATTCATTATTCCAATGATGCCTTTTGCTAGAAGATAGATACAGGATTTGTTTTCTTACTGCCTTTGAAATATCTTCTTTTTTTACTTTGTGATCAATTCATGATCATTCATGATCATCTGTTTTGAGTTGCGTGATTACAAATAAAGGGCAAGTTTCTTCTTTAGGATTTTATGGGATTTGATTTGGCTTAATTTAGTGGAATTCTTTATCTTTCATTATTAAAAGTTGACTCCAAGTCTCGTTTAACTATTTTTCCCACAAATTATTAAAGCTCAACGGTCAGGCATTATTCTTGTTCTTCATTTTTTTCTAACATCCAAGCAAGTAAAGCAAGTAGTTTACTTTCAATAATATTTTTGATGATAGAATGTTCTATATTATCATCCATGGTTTCTAGTTGCCGAGATATTTGAAGGAATCTCTTCGACGATTATCTTCTATACTTTGTTATTTTTCTTAATGAAATGTAATTCATTATATCTCTATAGTAAATTTTTAGGACTATATTATGTTATGATGTGATAGTTTTCTGATAGATATATCATAGCTTTTAACCGCTAATGTCAAGTATCTGTGTTAAGGGCAAAGGAACAGCATATTTTCTGTTCACTTTTTCTTACTGAGATAAGTTAAAAATCAAAAAATATCACTTATTGATGTTGCAAATATAAAATTGAATAAATTGATCTAATTTAGATATGAGCATGATTTATGAAAAATGGATTCATAAAACTTTTTTGACTATCTGATTATTTTTCTTTTAAATTTAAATTGCTGCGAAGCAAAAATAGCATGCGAAAAATAGAATCGGTTCATAGACAGACGTAATTTGCGTGTGCAATATTTTTTTTTCCTCAGCAAAAATAGTAATTTTTTTCTCGAATTTTGCTTAATTCATATTTAGAAAATTACATCCTCTTGTTTTGCATTTCTTTAAAGTGATTTTGAATATTTGTTATTTGAGATACCGACGTAAACATATCATGATATCTTGAAAAACTTCGCAATATACCGACAATATTGTTTTCAGTCTCTGTTTATTATTTTTTATTAACGCAAAATCACAATTAATTAAGAAATTAAAGAAAGTATGTTTGAGAATTTATGCAATGAACACTTTCTCCACTACTTTATTTTAGAGCCTTGAATTGTTTCAAAACGTTAAGGAATCAAAAAGAAAAAAAAAAATGAGTGCAAAAATGGTACATATTAGTAATCCAGTATTGGAAAAACAATCAGATGATCACTTCCATCATCTTGGTATCACGAAAAGCTCAACTGATATTCCAGAGATATTTGGCGATGTTAAGGTTGTGCTTTGAAATTACACTTTAGTATTCAAAATTATATCATCCTTTTTTATTATAATCAAATCTTCTTTTTGAATTCATATGTAATACTAAAAATTGATTGAAATATCAGTATGCCAGACAGACAACACAGTCAGTCCATCTCCTGTCGGTAACGCTTAGATGGTAACCATCTTAAGCATTATTAATTTTTATCGAAATACATGTACTGATTGGAAATCGAAGGCAAGAAATATTCTTTAGTATGGTATTATTGATAGAGCCATATTACATAGTCCATCGGAAGTATCCTTCCGCACTTCAAAATCATTTTCAACTAAAGTTATACATTGCAAATGATAGATCAGACACGTTTTTGAAAGTACATATCTTCTTACTTTGTAATTTTATGAAATTTGCAAATTCGAGATGTCTTTCAATTAGATGCTCTAATGATTACATATAAAAAACTTACCATAAACTAGTCATTTATTTTCGCTTGACCAAATAATTTTGACCATCATTAATTTGCAGTTTATATGCATGGGTGGAAGTATGACACGATTAAAGAATTATGCAGAAACATTTGCCAAAGAAGTGGGGATAAAATTGTCCGATAATTTGAGCACAACTGATCGTTATGTGATGTATAAGACAGGTCAAGTACTTTGGGTTAATGTCAGTTTTTGTTTATTGATTACTTTGGAAGATTTTTCCTAATTTGATTTTTTTTGTCGAGGAGAAATATAAATCATAGTTTTTATAAATTGCTTTACCAAATCATGATTTTATCACTTTATCAAATCATGTCTTTCATTTGGGAAGGTTAACCAAATGTTTACATTTCAACCAAATGTTTGCATTCTATAGTTTTTATAAATTGGTTTATCAAATCATGATTTTATCATTTGTTTTTCATTTGGGAAGGTTAATCAATTGTTTACATTTCAACCAAATGCAAGCATCACTCATTGATATTTATATTGGAAGTAGTCGTCGATTTAAAATTCTCTCGCATAAAATTTATATTCTGAAAATAAGGGAATGTTGTTTCCGGAATAATAATTACGCAAACTACATATGCTTAGGGTTTTTTGATTTAAATGCAAAACGATTAAAAATAGCATTTCTTATTGTAAAAATACTGCAGCATGGCATAGGTGTTCCATCACTAAGTATTGTCATCGTGGAATTGATCAAGCTGTTATATTATGCGAAGGCAAAAGATGTTGTAGCAATACGATTGGGTACCTCAGGCGGTGTCGGTGCGGAACCTGGTACCGTAGTGCTTTAATGGAGCGGTAAATGGTGAATTGCTAGACAAACACGTACAATTTATCATGGGTGAAAGGCTAGTAGTTTGATTTCAAATTAGCGATAAAACTGATTTACGTTCTGTTGTTATGTTTTTCTTGAGATAATGGTGGTTTTAAATGATACGAGTTATTTATTTTAGATTTCAAGACCGGCAGTCTTTGATGGCAGAAGTGTATCAACAATTGTATAAAGTAGCAGTTCAATTAAAAATACCGGTTCAGATCGGAAAAACATTTTGTGCTGATGATTTCTATGAAGGTATACTGTACTTTCGGATTTTAATTCTTCGTCTAAACTGATGTGGAAATTATAATAAGTGATGGCAAATTTTTAGAATAAATTCGAGCATATTATTGTGTAGCGGAACAAATGCATTTTCGGACTCATAACATATTGAATTTTAAAAAAGTGAAATTTTTAGACAAGCAAGATTGGATGGTGCATTTTGTGAGTACACAGAACAGCAAAAAGTTTGCATTCCTTAATCGTTTGCATAATTTGGGGATACGAAATATCGAAATGGAAGCATTATGTTTCGCAGCAATGTTCAATCGAGGCAATATAAGAGGTAAAGTTAAATCGCATATTAAAAAGTTACATTTGAAAAATTTCCATTGACTTTTTTAATTTATCATATTATAGAGAGGAAGGAAAAATCTTTTAAATACATATATATATGATTATTAAATTGATTGTATGTTCAGTAACGAATAATTCAGGGATTTAAATGATTAAATTTTTTAATTTTAGCAGCAGTATTATGTGTGACATTGCTGGATCGATTAAAGGGCGACCAGGTTTTGCTGACACATAGCGATATGAATGAATTCGAAATGCGTATTTTCAAAGTAGTCAGCACATATATCAAGCAACAGTTGAATTTATGCTAAATATCGCTCTTTTTATGTTCACTTATTTAAATATTTTAAACGGAAGGAAGAGATTTCAAAGAAGTTCGAAACTAAAAGGATAGAAAAGTTTTTATATTAATGGGAAAAGATAATTTCAGATTTAGAGGATTACTGCAAATTTACGAGTGGGCAATGCTTAATAATTTATGATACGTATGCATATATATTAATATATTTATTACGCATATATTTTTCTAATATATATATATATATATATGTTTTTCTGTTTTGAAGATGAGGAACATCAGATTGAAATTTTACAAGCATCAGATATGAAATTTAGAATTCTTGATAAGTAGCTGTCGGGAAACCGAAGATATTAAATTATCCATAATTGACAATTAAGAAATTGCATTTCATAATCATAATTGATGTTAAATTAAATTTCTGGCATATATTCATTGCAGAATATTATCGATTGTCATCGCTTAGAAACATTCTTTACCGCCAATTACATACTATTTGCTTCCTTCTGTGTATATCAACAAATGTAGCTATGCTAAATGTGGAAAAAATAACTTCTTTTTTGCGCATCAGTTTGCTACTTTCTATATTACATTAATGATATGCCATTGATTTACCCTATATACGTTTGAATAACCTTACTTCTTTATCGCATCTACCATCTTCGATTTGTCATAGATGAATTTTTAAATCAAAAATTCATCTCTCTGCATTTCTCTCAGTTTAAACTCCCGACATTTCTCGTTCTTTTCACCTGATAAAATTTGACATTGAATTTTTGCAAAAATTTAAGCCTAAAATTATTGAATACAACAGTTAAAAATAAAATGGATGAAACAATAATGATAAAAGATAATTTGAAGTTACCTAATGACTAATGATAATTTACCAGCGATATTTTCCATTTCATTGTTAAATTCACGCGATTCTTCTGTTATTTGTTTTGTTCATTAACATTAAATTAAAACATCTCATCATTCTTTTATGAAATTAGTGGTATATATTAAATCACAAATAGCGAAAACCCTTTTCTAATCTCTTTTTTAAAATTTTTTTCAAACTTTTTTTTAATGAAGAAACCTTTTTTAACAGATTTTTTTTTAAATTTTTTCCAACTTCTTTTTAAAAAACAAAAACTGCAATTGTGGAGAAAAATGTTTGGAGATTTTTATTTAGTAAATTTAGCAGGAATCGAATAAAGTCGCGCGTATATTGTCCACTCGATTGAAGGCAGAGAAATTTTTATTATAATGAAAATTTGTATCTTAGTCACGGGTATATACATAAATTTGGTTAGCACAAAAAACATATTTAGTAGGTGTGGTTAACATTTAAAATTTGAACAAGTATTAGATAAACTACAGAAATTCAATTACAGTATGTGGATTGTAACAAAGGAAAATTGAAAAACTAGCGTGGGAATTTTTCCTTATCGGTAGAAAATTATTTCCTTTGTTTAAATTTTTTTTTCTATTTTTTTTTAATTTCCTTAGTTTAAAAAAAAGGGATGTGGATAGGATTGAATAACAATAAAGGATAAAGCATGAGAAAATGAATGTATAAAACACAATTTTAATTAAATGATTTATAATACTGCTAACATAATTTACCATTTGAATGGTAAATTTATTTTATTAAATTTGGAGGTTTCACGATATTAAAATTCGCGACAGTAAGGCTGTACCTTTAATAAATACAATATCCAAATACTCGCATAATTTCTGTCACATGATATTATTACTTATCATAGAATAATGATATGACATTTATCTTACACGCGATCGATTGATTCTACGTGAACTTTTCTTTATCTAATAGAAAAAAAAAGCTAATAATATAACACTTAATAAGTCATTGATTTATTCCGGATTTTTTATTCCTCAAATCCTCAAACAATCAATTTCTTACACATAACATTTAAATAAGCAAATCACTGACTGAATTTTGCTATATATATAATGCTGATTTATAAATTACCATTCTTCAATTTTAAATTTAAAGCTTCGCTTTTGTCGCAAATAAACTACGAAATGGTATCTTGATAAAAGAACTGGGAGTGTCACTGAAATCTCCAAGAGAAAGAAAAGCAAAGAATTCAATGAATCCTTTGTCTGGGATATCAAATGAATAGGCATGTATTGTACGGGCGTATGTATACTGTATAATGTAAGATGTTAGCCTAAAGTATCATCCTTTGTCTATGAGCTGCATTTCCCAGAAGCTAACAAAGGTTCTATTTCTTATAATCAATTGTACCAGAATCCTCCATTTATAAAAGATGAGGCTGCTGACATTCAAATCACTGTCGAAATAAGTTTTCGTTCAAATTTAGTTGGGGAAGATGTTAAGGGTGATATTGGATTTTTTTCTCTTCATACTGTCGTCGCCGTTGTTAATTCGTTTATTGAAATTTGAATCGTTGAGGTTTGTTGTCGTATTAGAATCACTTCTCGTATTAATGGTTTAATTACTCAAGTTTGATATTGGTATCTTGAAACTTTGTCACTGACGACAAACTTAAGTGGAAATAAAAATTCGCAAATCTGTGTATCCTGTTGCAACTCAACACAAAAGAACAAAATTTTCATTACAAATATGTAAATTCATTATGTTATGTTCTCTTTCTTTTTTTGCCGAACATTTTTTTTAGATCCATTTTCTCATTGTTCAAAAAAAATAAAATAAAATAAAATAAAAATAAAATAAGGAAAGAAAAAAATTATGGTAAAAGAAATCTAACCTACAGCTTTGGTTGATGGCCTGACATCTGTCAATCTTTGTTGCGTTATGGGTCGCGTAGCAGTGCGGCTTGATGCTATTTGAATTTTTTCCGACACTAATCTTACACCTTAACCTGTACTACACGACTTCAAATCCTTTCATTGTGCTAGAAATTCAATCTTATCTTAATGTAAAAATTCTAAGAAATTAAAATTAAAAAAATTCATATTTATGGAATTCAATAAAAAAAGAAAAAAACTTGCCATAGTTGAATTTAATCGTGATGACGAAAGAGATTATCCAATTCAATTAATTTTTCACGAAACTTTGGAATTTTTAATTTGATACTGTTAGCTAACATAGCTATTTAAATTATGTAAAATTTACAATGATTTATAAAGATTGGAATCGAGAATTGAAAAACTTAAATTTCATTATAAATTATACTTTTGCATTTCATATTATATTCATGAATGAAAAAATGAATCTTAATGATATGAATATATCATTAAGATAATATATCATGAATATATTGTAAAAATATTAATGTATGTAAATCAAATAATAGTTAATTAGAAATACAAAAATAACACGCTTTATGATAATTTTAGTTAATTCTTCAAACTACATAGTTTTTGAAATATGAAGTAATATTTGAAACAGCTCAATGCCAGTTTAATTATACAATTTTTTTTTTATTTTAGTTTACTTCTCATAAGCAGTAACATTGATTATCATAATATAATTTTTATAATTCTTCTATACCACTTTGTAAGTGTAACTTATGTAATTTTATACACGTAAAAGAAGCACTTTCATCATTACAATGCATTCAATATTTTTAAAAATAAAGTGATATAAAATGATGAATAAAATTTTACAGAATGACTAATTGGCTATACTTACCATATCAAATTTGATAAGTGAATTTATCGACAAAAACTGAAACATTGCTGGAACCTTTTCCGCCAATAGCCCGATGAAAATTTCGTATTTATACACAAAAAAGACATGAAGATCGATTGCAGAAAATATAGCAATGATGAAAATAAAATATACTGAATATAATAAAAAAGAATTATATTTGAAAAATTGTTGCAGACGAACTAATATTTTTCGATCATCAAATGCTTTTTTGATATCATCGAGTTCATCCGATATAAAATGAATAATGAATTAAGATTTCCTCTTGTATTCGGAATTTGGCTGACATAGAATCCAATAAATTCTAAAACTCAGAGTCTTTTTAAATTATTAATTCTGTATTTTCAAAAATATTTGAAATCACCTAGATAATAAATGATAAACTAAAGAGTGTCCCCAATATATCGGTTATTCAAAACCATTCCGAATTCTCTGCTACGAAATTTGAAAATTTTGAAAAAAAAAAACAATTTCCCAGTTAATTGAAATAATGAATTTCAGATTTTGGTTAACAATATTACTACCGGAATTCAGGATTTAGGATTACTATGAAGTTAATATTAAAGTATTCATTCCCATGATTGCATATAAAACTGATGGATTTTCTTTCATAAAAAGAAAATGAAGGAAATTTTGATAATTGATTCAAACATAGAGTTGTAGGACTAAATTTGTTGGCTGAAATTTCTAACAATGATATATAATGATTTAAATAATAGAGGTAAATTAGTTGAATAATTTTTATTTTTTCCATCAAAAATTAAAATTTGTATTTTTTTAACTTCCGATAATTGTGACAAACTTTTCATTGACAGTTGTGATTTCGAAATTTCGAGAAATTAAAAACATAATGTATTCATTTATTTAATAATGAAAATAAAAACTGGAAAAAAACCTGTCCGTGATGCAGTTAGCACGACTGATTCTGATATCATTGCAGCACGGCTAATTGGTAACTTCTACAAAATAATAATACACGCGCATTATTTTTAATACCGTATTTTGTTGAAAATTGTATAATCATAAACATTACTGCTAAAGACTAACCGATATCGTATTTCGCTGGCAATAATATAATCATAAATATTAGTGCTAAATTAACCTATATCGACTTTTTTTTCTTGATAAAAAAGGGAAAAGCTGAAATGTAAGATCGAAAAATAAAATAATATACTTACTATATTATTTAGCATGTATAGATGATGATTTACGAACTCTAGCTGAAGTAACTCGTGTATCAGCAGAAATTATTGGACAAGCAGTAATTGATCGAGATGTCATTCTATATGACAATAAATGCTAGAACATCTTCCAAAATTATATATCAAATTCCGTATTTTAAATGAATTAAAGTGCTCTTAATCTCTTTGTATCAACTTCTCAAGCTCACTTTTTTTTTGTAAATCATTTTATATTGCCATATTTAGACAAAAAATGAGCTCAAATAATTATGCAAAGAGATTAAGAGCACTTTAATTCATTCGATCATAGATTGCATACTTAGAGAAGAATTTAAAACCATTTTCAAAATAACTTTCCAAATAAGCATAAATTTATTACTTGCTACAGTTCACTTCCCCTTATTATATGTTTTGTTAAATACATTTATAGAATATCTTCCAGAATTATACGTCAAATTCCGTATTTTAAAACTTGAAATATTTTCAATATTTCGCTATCAACAAATACCTCTTTGGCGATGAATAATTCATCCAGTTGATTTCACTTTACATCTCGAAAAATAAGGATTTAATAATATGCATTGAATTTCGCTGCCATAAATTATCATTTATCAATGGAAACTGCTTCCGAATCAGTATGCTGCTATCTTATTAGTTTCTAGTAGCTATACTACACCATGCATTGCATAAGCAAGTGAATAAATTACTGCTTTGACTATGATAATTAAAAATTTTTAAATTCTCCATTTAAGCCAAAGATAGAATTTTTAGTTTGAAAAGAATATCAAGAGCAGCATTCATTAATTGTACTCTTATTAATTTTCCTTATCACCTTCGAAATAATCAATCCTTTCCGTTTAAATACTCTTTTTGCAGCATAACATTAACTGTATATGTTGATATCAGTAGAATTTCTTTGCAATGATCAAGACTTTTAAAAAATTTTGGGATAAATAATCATCAAATCACTTATTATGAAACGAATCATCTCACACAATTTCAAATATCAAATAAAAATGATCAATTAGGTTTAAATGAATATAATCGGACATATGCAAATAAGAAACGATTTGAATGCAATATATGCTACAAAAAATTTAGTTAAAGAGGCAATATGAACAACCACAAGCGAACCGGTAAAGAATTCAATTAGCGTAACATTCTTAGTAATTTGCGAATCACTGCTACTGTAGTGAAAATTTTATTCGTTTTTATTAAAGTCCAGCATGATGCATAGAGTTACAAATTCTTTATTTCCACTTAAGTTATCGCTAACGACAAAGTCCAAAGATAGCAATCTCAAATTCAAACTTGGGTAATTAAACCATTAATACGAGAAGTTATCCTAACACCACAACAAAAACTCAGCGATTTAAATTCCAGTGAAACGAATTAATAACGATAACAATATGAAGCGAAAAAAATCCAATACCGTTCTTAATATTATTCCTAACTAAATTCGCCGAGCACTTTTATCGACAATGATTTGGATGGTCAGCACCCTCATCTTTTATGGGTGGAGAATCCTGGTAATGTTGATTAAAGAAATAGAGTCTTTGTTAGCTTGTGGGAAATGCAGCTCATAGACAAAGGATGACACGCACGTACAGTATATATACTCATTCATGTAAAATCCCAGACAAAGGATTCGTTAAATTCTCTGCTTTTCTGATTCTCTTAAAAAATTTCAGTGACATATCTTTTATCAAGATACCATTTCGTAGTTTATTCGCGACACTCGCAATCGCGAAAACACGCTAATTTGACAAAATTTATTTGGTTTGTTCCATTCCATTCATCTCTCAGGCATATTTTTTCTGATTGAGAACATATTAATCTTCCCTTGAACTGTTTCGAATCCTGATTTTCATAAGGATCAATAATTTATAGGCTGATTAATTTGTGATTTTTGTGAAATCATATTGTTGCGCTTTCTTTACTTACTTTTAATTCTTCAATGATCCTCAATTTCCAGGTTCCTATTCATTCATTTCAAGTTTTCTTTCAGTTGATCTTCGTCCCTCTTTGTGTTGGATTTGCCATCGTTCTTTTAAAATAAGAAAATAATCTCATTGCCATTGCATCCAGATTCGTCTAAACATCGATTTTTTTTTTTAAATTGTCTTTTTAATTTTTCTTGTGTTGAGTTTCCGCTCGTGCCGTATTCTTCATCATACGGTTCCCATTCTATGAGCGTACCGTTAAGGGATTTATGAAATCAGTAGGATATAGACTTCTATCGAATTTTCCGTCATTTATGTTAACGATCGGGAATTCAAGATGACTTCAATTTCTAATGATCGTAAATAGTTCCATTTTATTTTAAAAGCGTCTACCCACAGCTCTTTTAAATGCTGATTTTGTCACTACAATTAATTGCTCATATATTCCTCTTTGCTATGGTACGTGAGGAATAAGGGGCTTCCATTTAATTTCATTCTTGCTAAAATAATGAAGAATTGATGAATCTTCATTGAGATCATATTTTATTACATTATAAATTTCATTTATTGCTTTAAAGTTGGTGCATTGTCACTCAGTATTCTTTCTGATGTTCTACGACGTTCAATAAATTTTCGGAGTACGTGTAGAAGGGCCTCCGAATTTAAATTCTGTACTACTTCAAGGTGGACTGCTCGAATAGTCTAACAACAATACAACGCAATCCAGCGTTTGATAGTTGATAGTTGTCTTTTGATATTAATTAGCCAAAATAATCCAATCCATTATTGATATACAATATTTCAGGATTTATGATGGTTATTATATCTCGAAATGAGAATTTGATATCATAAATCAAGATATTTACATTATTTCGATAACTTACATAGTTTCAAGAGAGGATTTAGAAATGTAACTTATATATGTCTAGAATTACTTCAATATTTTATGTGGTAAAAATATGAAAATTTCACATGATTGGATTAAGATTTTATAAGAAATTTGTTACTTATAAAAATAAAAATATCGAAAAAAATCTGCAATTTTGAAATATGAATAAATTATTAATTCAGTCTTTTTTCGTTTCAAATATTAGATTCCTTTCAAAATAAAAATAAGACTTGGAATACATAGAAAAGTTAATAATAAAAAAAAATATAAAAAAAAAAAATTAAATAATAAAATTATGTAATGGCTTAGTGTTTCATTACAGATTGCCTTTCGATGCTAGAAACTTTTTATGAACTAACTTAAGTTTTTTATTTTTTGGCCATATCGTCTAGGTTGGAATGATTACCGTTAACTGTTATTTGATTTTTTTAATTTATTTTTTTCGGCATATCTTATTTATTTTTATCGTATTTTTTTTTTTTAAGTTTTGTTTACTGTGATTTTTTCCCAGTGAATTAATGATCAAACATAACACATACACACACACACAATCAAATATATATATACACGCACACGCATATATCCATGTAAATATAACATACATATTTATGTGTGTAAACATAAATATATATAGCTTGCATTAGACAATTCATCAACAATATAATATTATTCTAAAGTAATAAAATTCGAATTAAAATATAACACCTCACAAGTTCAAATATTCTTTTCTCTTACAGCTGTACTTTATAAACAACTGGCGGAATTAGAAGAGAAAAAGTTGGCAATCGTTGATGAAATCCATGCAGAAGGTACACCAGATGAACAGCGTGAACATTTGCTACAGATAGTCATTTGCAGTTAATGAAATTAATGTGATACAAAAGCAGTAAGTATCCTTCATCGAACACATATTTTTTTAATCTGTACTTTCAACTTTATATCTTATTAATATTAAATGTCAACTATCAAATCACATTAATATAAGATTTGTACCTATTGTTTAAAAAAAAAAGACTTCCGCTATTTGTAATTTAATATATATACTAAAAGAATGTTTAAATTTATTGATTAGATGATGTTAATGAACAAATTGAACAGATAACAAAAGAATCGCGTGAATTTGACATTGAAATGGTAAATGCCGCTAATGAACTATTAACTGTCATCGGATAGCTATATTCTAAATATCTTTTATTATTATTATTTCATCAGTTTTGTTTATAATTGTCATATTTAATAATTTTGGACTTAAATTTTTGCAAAAATTCAAATCGAATTTTGTCACTTGAAATGAATAAGAAATATGGGGAGCTTAAACTAAAGGAAATACAGATAGATGAATTTTTAAATTCATATGGCAGTTTGAAGGCGGAAGAAGAGTTACGGATCAATGAGATAACTGCGGAAGTAATTCACATATTGATATTAATTTCAACAAATATTATTAACTTATGTTTAACTTCACAAAATACTAATCCGAATCTTAATGATCAATAAAAATGTTTCGATGTCAGCATTGAAGATAACAAATTGACAAATTTTCAAACAGATAATGTAAGCTTTCAATGAATGTTTTTGTTAGAAATTAATGAAATCCTAGAATTCTGAAATCTCGAAATGTTGAAAGAAATTCTAAAATCACTTCTATATTAGTCATCTTTTCTTTTCATAATCTAAAATTTGTTGTGGTACTGATACAATAATTCCGAAAAAACAAGAAAAAATTGACACCATTATAAATTGATTCACAGTGCATGTATGTTTACAAAAAGAATTAGGATTTCATCAATTTTTATAATTATAATTAATAATTCAAATGAACAAGCTAGAAGAATATCTGGAAATGGATAATAATCAAATCAGTGAACGAATAAGATATTATAAGTTTTTGTGTAAGAAATGACGAAAGAAAAATTGATGCATATGTAATAACTTAATTTAAATTTGATCTCAAAATTTTTTCTGTAAGTAGCTCCGATGTTCTTTTCTTAAATATATTCTGGTAGACCATTAAATGATATTTTAATTATTGAATACTGTTAGACGCTGGCAAATAAAATCTCTAAGTAAAAGGCGATTAAAGCAAAATTGATGTCTTAGTATTAACTAAATTCAAATTTGAATCATTTTTTTTTTAAATTTGAGCTCCTATTCAATTTACGAAATGAAAAAATTTCAGCTCTTATTCAATTTACGAATCATTTGGAAATTTCAGCTCCTATTCAATTTACAAATTATTCCATAATTAAATCCTTACTCTAGTTTTTGATTCGTAAACAAAGGTTATTCGTCTTAAATGTTTCAAATTATTTGCTACTTTGATTTTTTTATAACAAGATTACTAGCAGGAGAAAAAAATTTTGCTGATTTATTTGATTTCCATTTATATACTTTATTAAAAACTGATTGAAAATACAATTATTTCTTTTGTTCATGCCTTCGATATTTTTAATGTAATTATAAGGAATATAATATAAAGTCGCAACTGATAAAATCCAAGAGAAAATTTTGCATAAGTTTGAATTGAGAAAAATTTCAGTATTCTATTTTACGATATCATTTGATCATGTTATTATCATGTTGATATCTTCTAACTGCATTGATCTCTCAACACATATCTTAATAGTTGGAGAAAAGGTACAAGCTCTATCTATATTTAATCAAAAGAATAATTTCGTTTAATAGTTGTTCTGATTCGTCAAATGCAAAATTTGTAGAATTTTCGCAACCACACCATTTTTATTTTTTAGTATATTGGTATTTTTGTGTTTATGCAAAATAATTAATATGCAACATAAGAAGTACTAAACAGAATAGAATTATGCATTTTCCTTCCAACCAAAAACTAAGGCGCTTTCGCTTATTTGGCTACTTGACTTGTGCTGGTTGAAGAATAAACAACCAAGAGCCAATTTATTTAGAAATAGGGAAATAATTTTTTTAATACTGATATCATTTGATAATAATGAAATCGTAAATTAGTTTCTATTAAATAAATTGAAAATCTCAATATCATTCAAGCATAAATGACAAATCAATAAAAAAACATAAAAGAGAGAACAATATTCATAGTTCTGCACATGAAATTATTTTATCTATTAATATAAATGTACTGAAAATATCATCTGTTGGTGTAGTCTCCACGTAACAAGGCCTTTCAGTTGAATTGTTGTGTTTCTCTTTATGTCTTGTCAAAATATTATTTCGACTATATTCTTTACCGCATATATTGCATTTGAATGGTTTCTCTCCTGTATGTATTCGGATATGTCTATTCAAATTGCTGCGGTGCCTGAATTCTCTACCGCATATATCACATTTAAACGATTTCTCTTCTGCATGTATCAAATTATGATTATTCAAATTGCTGAGCTGACAGAATACTTTACCGCATATATTGCACTTGAACGGTTTCTCTCCTGTATGTATCCGCTTATGATTGTTCAGTGTGCTACTTTGAGTGAATTTCTTACCGCATATGTTGCATTCGAAAGGCTTCTCTCCCGTATGTATGTATTCGCTTATGTTTGTTCAGATTGCCGGGAAGAGTGAAGTTTTTACCGCATATATTGCACTGTTTCTCGTTTGTGTATGTCCGATTATATTCATTAAAATCTAATTGGTCATTTATTTCTGCTTGTATTGCTGAATCATTTCCATTTGATGTCTGAAATTATGCGAAATGATTCATTTCATAATAAACGATTTAATGATTATTATCAAAAAATTTTTCAGCAGTCTCAAACATTGCAGAGAAATTTTACTGATAACAGCATATACAGTTAATATTATGCTACAAAGAGAGTGTTTACACGCGAAGGATTGATTGTTTCTAAGTTGACGAGAAAACTGGTAAGAATACAGAAGTGAATGCTATTCTTGATATTCTTTCTTTTCAAATTAAAAATTCTATCTTTGGCTGAAACGGAAAAATATTTAATTATTATAGTCAAAGCAATTTATTTACTCACTGTTATTTGTGTGATGCATGCTGGCAGTATAGCAACTAGAAAGTAATATGATAGTAGCATACTGATTCACAAGCAGTTTCGACTGATAAATAATAATGATAAAAATAAACGTAGAATTCTGGAAAACATTCCAGAAAAGTATCACACGGAATATATAAATCGGAGGGGAGTGAACTGTGGCAAGTAATAAATTTCTACTGATTTGGAAAATTATTTTGAGGCTGATTTTAAATCTTTCGCCAAACATGCAATCTATGATCAAATGAACTACAGTGTTTTTAATCTCTTTACATGATTATGCGATTTTTTTTTTGTTTAATTATGATAATAAAAAACGATTCATATAAAAAAAGCGAATTTGAAACGTTATAATCTCGAGTATAAATATTTTGCGCAATAATGGAAAATTTTTTATAATCCCATCGAAACTCTTAGGCTTATGTAAATTTATGGAAATAAAAATCATGTCTGTCTCTGTAATATCAATGTAACTGGCAGCAGAATTCGATGCTTCTTGTTTAATTCTTTTTTTCGAAATGCCGAGTGAAATTAACCGATGAATTATTCATTAGCCTATTCAAATTGCTTGGTTTTTAAGGTCGGGAGTGTCGCGAATAAACTGCGAAATGGTACCTTGATAAAAGAAACTGTGACTGACACTGAAATCTCCAAGAGAACCAGAAAAGAAAAGAATTCAATGATTCCTTTGTCTGGGATTTATTTCCCACAAGCTAACAAAGGCTCTATTTCTTATAATCATCTAAACAAGAATCCTCAACCCACGGAGGGGGAAGATGCTGACCATTCAAATATTGTCGATATGAGTTCTCGACGAATTTAGTTGGGGAAAATATTAAGGATGATATTGGATTTTTTTCTCAAATTGTTACCGTAATTATTTCGTTTTATTGAGAATTAATCGCTGAGTTTTTGTTGTCGTGTTACAATCATTTCTCGTATTAATGATTTAATTACTCAGGTTTGACTGACACTGAAATCTCCAAAAGAACCAGAAAAGAAAAGGATAGAATGTTAGTAGTCTGTCTATGATTCTTCAATGTATTTTTTCTTCGCCAATAGCAGTATATTGCGATGTCTATCTATGAATAGGAAAATGAATGATACTGAGATGTCAATTTATTTAATAAAAACTACTTTGCAACATTATAATTATTACTGTCAAAAAGTGATAGGTTTGTAGAAACCATGACGCTATTTCCAAATAAATTGATTGTACACTGTTTATTCTTCAATCAGAACGAATTAATTTTGGTTTCGAATTTGTTTAATGTTTCCGAATTCATTTGTGTTATTGCATCCGATATTTATAGCGCGAAATATAGGAAGCATAATGCTTTGTGAAAACAACGTCCTTGTCTTCAATTGAGGTGACTCAATGCATCAGATCATTGGATTTTGTTTTTAGCAACGTTTAGAGCTTATGTGGAAATAAAGAATAATAAATTAATGGAAATAAATCAATTTAGACTTATAATTTATGGAAGTAAATTTATTGGAAATTTAGACTTATAGAAATTTAGAAATTTAGAATTTATGAAAATTTAGGCTTATAATTTATGGAAATAAATTTATGGCTTAATCCGATTAATTTATTCGAAATACTTGTGAATGAATTAAATTTTTTTTTTTTTATAGTAACTATACTGGTGAATGGAAGTTGCAATTTATATTCTATTATGATAATATCGACATTTTATGAATAAAATCACAATTTATATTTTATTTTCGCAACCAAAAATGATTACTCCATTTCATAACTCCATGCATAAAATTATTATTACTCAAATATTTCATTTTGTGAAATATTTAATGATTCTAGAAACGACTACATTTAATCTAAATCAACTTAAACGTTTCAACGAAGCAAGATAATTTTTAGGAAAATTGATAATTCATTCGTAGCATGTTATGAACTGATTCATAAAAAATGGAGTACTTTATTGATTTCATCAATTAAAAGTGCAAGTTAAGCTTCACTTTTTAGGCTAAAATAAGTCAAATACGCAAAATTTAATTTAAATCTTTTTTCGCTGTTTTTGAATTGTTTTATTTGTCACTTTCAACAAATTCAACTTTCAGGTTTTGAAGCGACCTGAAGTTTTGCTGTCAATTTTATGTTTTAATGTGTTATTTTTTTTAGAATTTCGACAAAGTAATGACAGCCGATCTTCGCATTCTATTGAAAGTAAGTGAAAATTTAGCAGCAAATATCAATTATTCAATAACTCAGTTTGATTTTGATTTTACTAATAGTTCTGATTATTTTTAAAATAATTTTTGTGTTGATAGAAAATTGCATGGCATTTTTTAGAAACAATTACGATAATTCTTATAAAAGATTATGATATCAAAATTTCTTGAAACCAACTATCGCAAATATTTGGCCTAGGTTTTTAATAGTTGTCGTGGAATCAATATGAATTAAGCCGGTTGTAAACTGTTCAGTATCCACTTGTATAATAAGTGGCCGAATACCAAATACTCTACTGAAAATAAAATTATCAGATTTGAAGATATGAGCTATAAACTGTCAAATAACTAAATCTTCCGAACTTGAATATCTCTTCACTGTTCACTGGTTCCATCAGTTCTTTTGTGAAATGGAATGCTATTATATGATGACTTTCGAGGAAATCTAATCCAACCTGTAAAGAAAAATGAATGGAAAAATTGATGTAAAACAGATGATGAAAAACAACAATGAAAGTTCGCAAATTGATCGATATTTGACAAATTAACTATTTGTAAATATAACGATAATTTTGTTGAGAATTAATAATTATTATAATCAATTAAGATCGACTAAATTAAATAAAATTAGGATGAACAAGCAAATAATAAAAATAAGAAATAAATGAAATAACCTTCCATTCTGAAAGTTTTTCTCTCAGCTCTCTTTCGTCAGTTGTTTCAACGAGAAACGTCGACACTTCAACATCGCTACCGTGAAATATCAGAAATGAATTATCATCGGACCTGAAATTGTGATTACATGATATTGAAGATTGATATACGTTTAGTTATTTATTTGCATTGGTTCGATATATTGCGTTTTGTAAGTTATCATGAAGTTTATCACATTTTCTGATATGCATAATAATTTGTGTTAGGTTGACATACATGGAATGAAACGGATGATTGTATATAGCATAACATATAGATACAGGACGATTTTTTCTAATCGAACGGAAATTAAAGTTAATTTCTTCTTCCATATCAAACGATAAATCATCTGTGAAAACGAAAATTAATTTTGCTTCTCGCTGAAACAATTGCAATTTTATTTGTCTGATAATATGAATAATCTATTCAGTAGATTCGAAATATTATCGAGAAAAAAAATGCTTTGTCATTTAAATTATATATGATAAACCTAAATATTACGTAAATTAATAAATGCTTTTAAAATTCAGAAAAGAGAAAAGTGTGCACTAACTATTACCGTTGCTGTCTTCCATTCATCTGTAGGTGCATAACGATTTCTGAATATTAATTTTTATAAAATAAACTGAATAGAAAACTGCTAATGATTAATAGCTATCTTAGTTTTTCATTTCTCTGGCAATATAACCAAGTCATATGCCATCCATATTATATTCTAGGCTGTTAATTTCAGGCGAATACCCAGATCATTACATCAAGAGTAATATTTCCGAATAGATAAAAATAATGATAATATGTAACATGATGTTCCAAAGCGAATGGTGAAACCATTTTGTTAAAACTTCAGATCATCAGAATTTCAAATCATCTCTTCAAATCATTTTAATGCTACGCAATATATCTCCTATTACGTAAGATAAGATTCAAAAACAATTTAATTATTTCATGTTTTAAATTTGTTGATCTCAGCAAATAAATACGAAGGATTAAACGATAAAAAATTTGTTTTTAATAAAACAGGCGCTCATGACTGGTATAATAATTGGTGTGATGTTATAATGATAATTTTATTGTCTTATATTATTAGATTTGATCTATGGGTGATCATGTGTTTGGTGTTTGTTACACCACATGTAAGCAACCTGAAATAAGCTCCACTTTTGAAATAAGCGATATTTGTGGTGTACATCTTCGGCACAAGTATGGAATCTCGAGGAAGTTTCGTGCTGAATTTGTGAACTGAAAAAATCGACATTTTATTTGATATAAGTAAACAAAACTAAAATTTTATTTGATTTTGTTAAAGTAAGAGTGAATGCTAAATCAATAATTACATAATTATTTTTAACAGAAATTCATTAAAATTATTACAATATGAGCACGTAATTAGAGTTTGAAAGTTTATTGTAGTTCTATGTAAACTTTTGCTCTTAAATAATTGACATTCTGTCGATCTCGGATTACTGTCGTTTAAAAAAAAAATCAGATTGCCATTTTTCAAGCTAAAATAAGCTAATTTGAGCAATATACTTGTAAATCTTTTATTTTATTTCACACTTTTCTGTATATTCTTCGTCCTTCATATAGCAACTCATTCTTCAAGTAGCGGAATGAAATATATTTTTGAGATTTCAAATATCGGAAAAATAGATTTACATCAATAAAGTCTTAATGAAATGAAACAAACATACTAAAATGGTTGATTTAACTAGAAATCAAATTTTACGTATTTGTAAGTCTTAGATGTAGAAACTAACCCCCAAAAAGTCTTTATATATATCAGCACTTTTTTTATATGTCGGAAAGATTTGTTGATTAGTTGTATTATTTACGGTACCATTTCTGATAATCAACGGTTTAATCCGTTTTTTCAACACTTCGCTTGCAACTTCGTAAAGCGATTTACAACTCCTTCAACGTGATAAATTGGAAGAAAAAAATTAATGACAAAGATTTTATCATTCCATTAAAAGAAGATATATAGCTGAAAGTTAATGAAAATTTTACAAAAATAAATTGATCAATTCAAAAGACTAACATGCATGCCGAGATCAAATCAGTGTTGTTGACAGCTGCGAAATATTTTGCTAATATCTTCCGTATCGGATAAGCATTCACCATAACATATAAATATTCGTTATTTCTTTCTTCTAAATCAATTAATTTCACAAGTTAAATTAATGAGAGGATAAAATAATCAAAATTTACTTGTGAAATTCATCTGATTTAAGTTATCAGTATCATTGTTAGATCCGTTGTTTGAATATTCGCTAGCTTGATCGAATTCCTCATTATTTATATCGCCTAAATCATTTAATTTTACACAGGTAAATCAGCTAAATGAATGAAATCCTCAAATTTACCTTTAATAGTTGTAGTAATTGGTGTACTGTTGATTACAATGGAATAAAAACAAGCAAGCAGCGATGTGAAGACAATTTGTTTCATTTCCGGGAATTTCAAATACGAGTGATTATTCCCAAAATTCTTACGAGCAGGAAAAAATGCCACATTTGTATTTTATATTTTAAAATAATTCAAATTTGTAATATACGCTTCTTACATGATATTTCATGATTATGAAAAATTTCGGGATATTTTGAAATGAATTTTAATATTTTCTAGCAAATTTTATAAAGCGAACCAAAATCTCCAGAATCTCCTAAACCGATTTATTTTTCAAAAAATATAGTAAGTGATATTGTACAACTATCAGATAAATAGGATAATGTTATCTATATAAAAATCTGATCAATTTTGATAGATGAGGTATGATTAGAAATTTTTGTCAAAGTTTCGGAAGTCAATTTATAAAATTTGCATGAAAATATCGGAAATAACTACGAATAATATCATTTATGATAGCAAATAATTAGTGAATTGTATGATACTAAAAGCGAGTGTTTATATATTGCAGTAGTTATGTGTCATTAACAAAAAAAAAATTTTTGGTTTGAATATTTTTGAATAATCCAGTTAATTAATATATAAAAATCATTGCATGATAGAGCAAGTGATTTGGAATGAATTAAAGAGATTATTGGAATTTCATTGACAATTTTATTTTTTTGCTAAAAAAAAATTTATTTTCAAGTCAGTGAAAGGTTAAACATCAATTTCACCATACCATATTGTTTCATACGCTGTGGTTTTTTTTATCGTTTGGAATTCAGATCGACATAATTTTTAAAGAATTCAATGCGATGAGATTCCCGTTGTATTATGGTGTGGAATTCGTGGGCAGATTTGTGTTTTTTTTTTTTTGCTTCAAAAAAAATTGATGAAACATGCATGGAACATAGTGAAAAAATAAATAGAAATACCAATTACATCTAATCTTTCTTATTACAAATAACTTTCTCCTCGCCAAGCTGTTATTGTATAAATTGCTTCAGAATTTTGATCAGTTTCTGAGTTATGTCTTATTCGTTAGCAGCTTCTGATGTTGCTTTTCATTACTTCTTATAATTGTAATATTACTTACTTTATCTATTGATTATAAGATCAATAAAATTGTTGAAATTATAAAATTTGATTGCTGGAATTATGAAAAATTTAAAATTGTTGGAATTATAAAATTTGATTTAGAAAAAATTTCCAAATTCGTCATGAATAGATCAGATTGGCATAATTATAAAAATAAGATATAAAATCTTGAATCTAAAATACGAATTTTTGGAATCCGATTAAACAAGAATATAGCGCATGTAAGTAATAATGATCAAAGTGAGATGACGATAAGTTTTATCGTGGAATTAAGTTTAATTGTCTAAGTCATAAAATTTTTCAGAAATTTCGAAAATTTAAATTCAAAACAACAAAAATGCATTTTGACTAATGGTGAAGAAAAAATATTACAGTGAAGAATCATAGACAGGTGTAATTGCAATAGTTCGCATTCAATTTTTTAAAATCATAAGTTATTTTCTGTTATAAAAAGATAGACAAGAAATCTCTAACTTCTGATTTCTTTTTCTTTCAAAATTTTCGATGAACATTATTTTGCTATTAGGAAATTTGATTATTTTTAAATAACTATACGCTTTTATCTCTAGTATCTTACTTTTTTACTGACAAAAATTCATTATTTCTATTCTTATGCAAGAGACGTTTCTAAAAAGTTTTAAAATTCTTTTTTTTATAGAAACGAGAAAACTATTTCAACGAAAATTGTATTCCACATATATCAACTAATATGATATCAAACTCTGGAAAATTGTACCCATATTGGCTCTAATACGATGTAAAACTCTGAACAGTTGTAAATAGTTGCCAATCAATAACTTCAATTTTTGAAGTAATTTTTAATAATCAATTAAGCAGCAATCAGCAAAGCATAAAAAACAAATCAATAAAACTTAAAAGAGAACAATGTTCACAGTCCTGCATATGAAATTATTTTATCTATTAATATAGATGTACTGCAGATATCATCTGTTGGTGTAGTCTCCACATAGTAAGGCCTTTCAGTTGAATTGTTGTGTTTCTTTTTATGTTTCAGCAAATTGCTATTTCGACTGTATTCTTTATCACACAAATTGCATTTGAATAGTTTCTCTCCTGTATGTGTTTGGTAATGACTCTTTAGACGGTAGTAATGAATGAATTTTCTACCGCATATATTTTTATAATCCTATCGAAACTCTTAGGCTTATGTAAATTTATGGAAATAAAAGTCATGTCTGTCTCTGTAATATCAATGTAATTGGCAGCAGAATTCGATGCTTCTTATTTAATTTTTTTTTTCGAAATGTAGAGTGAATTTAACCGGATAAATTATTCATTAGCCTATTCAAATTGCTTGGTTTTCAAGGTCGGAAGTGTCGCGAATAAACTGCGAAATGGTACCTTGATAAAAGAAACTGTGACTGACACTGAAATCTCCAAGAGAACCAGAAAAGAAAAGAATTCAATGATTCCTTTGTCTGGGATTTATTTCCCACAAGCTAACAAAGGCTCTATTTCTTATAATCATCTAAACAAGAATCCTCAACCCACGGAGGAGGAGGATGCTAACCATCCAAATATTGCCAAAAGAATCTGATGATATCCCTTCATATTGAGGCTTATAAAGAATTACTGTACGAATGCCTTTCTCTTCACCATTATTATGTAACGTGCTTGCATGGTATTCCCATTATTACGTAACATACTTTGCCTGGTATGTAATATTATTCCTAGCAACGGTAGCAGCATAACTGGTTCTCTGTTCTGTAGTTTCATTCAATCAACGACGGATCTTCTGTACTTTCTGAGATGCATCAAATACTAGCCGCAGTTTCGTTGTAGTTTTCTGTGAATTTATCACCGCCTGGTGTGGAAGATAAGCTCTGGGACCTTTCTGCATTTTCTTATTTATTTCAACCGCCCTAGAACTAGGCTATATTCCTTTGATGAGACAACATCGTTACTTTTCTACGCCAGCTTACGATACATCTTTCTTCATCTCGAATTATAGACGTTCGAAAGGCATTCAGTACTTTATTGTCTTGATTATCTATCATCAATTCTTTGATTGCGATAGTCTCGAGTTTCCAATTTTCTTCGATTTGGTCATTTAGTAGTTGTAACCCTTTCGTTGCATTAATTTTTATTTCAGATTTCGGTATTCTACACCATACTGGCTGTAATTTTACTCTTGATATGTTTTCGGATGTACCCCCTCTTACAGCACCTATTTCTGTATTCATCACAATCCAGTCTGATTCCTCCGATTTTAATGGATTAGAAATTGCTAATTGTATAATCGTTTCTTTCCCAAGTAGTATATCTGGTGCTTCCCATTTCTCCTTTACTAACTCCCCGGAATGAAAAAATGACTAAATTAAATTAAATATTAGGAGATAAGAAAAATATGAAGTAAAAGGAGAAATTAAGAGAAAAAGAAAAAGTGGAAAAAAAGAAATATCAACTCAATATATCATGAAAAAATGAAAATAAGCAAAATAAATCATCGCCTTATTCATAATTTTTAAAATTACAAATTTAAAAAATAAAATCAATTTCTCGCAAAATTTCTTTCTCAAATCTATTTTTCTAACTGATAATATAGATGGGATGAAAATTTAAATAAATCGAAATTGATTTATAGAAAGAAAAGACATATAATATAATATATATAATATATAAACATATATAAACTTAAAATATATAAATACAAAGTTTATATAAATATAAACTTACTAATCCACTACTGATTTGCCATGCAAATGTTACCAAATCTTTGATCCGTAATTTTGAATGTTCGTTTGTATGATTCTGATGAAAAGATTTTTTTAATTTTTAACTCTTTTTTCATCATATAATTTGTAATAAAATGCTTCAAATATCTTTAAAATATTAATTTTTCAAAAATTTATCATAAAAGTGTTTTCTCTAAACAAAATAAATATATATGTGAATAATAAAATTAAAATGAACCATAATAATTTCGCCTTTTCTATTTCGTACCAAATTTAAAAGATCACCCAAATCACAATATTCCATAAGTAGCATTATATTACCATTATCATCAATGCTTATACCAAGCATACTTATCAAATGTGGATGATATTTGAGTGATTTCATGAATTTTATTTCCTGAAATCACTTAAACTTCTAGTTTTTTTGAAATTGCTTAAAATTTGATTTTAAATAATATATTAATGTTATCGCAACTCTTTCCTTCGCTTTCTCGCTATTTGCGATTTGTTTAGCAAATTAAAATTAAAATTAAAAAAAAATTTAAAAAAATTAAAATTAAAATTAAGTATAAAAACAATGAAAAATGAAAATATATGTGATTTACTGTCAAATGCTTAATCTATGTTTAATGCAGTTTTTTAGATTATACTCGATAAAAAAAACTTTCAGTAAATATAATCTCTTAAAAGAATATGAAATGCTATCTGTTTTCTCCAAATTATATTTATTGGTGCTAAATAGACCCATTATAATTTCTCAGTACTGTATTTACTTTTTCTACATTATCATCATATTACTGGCAAGCATTCACCATGGGTTTTTTATGTTATTCATACATATAATTTTTTTCAAAATCATATCGCAAATGATGATTGATGATAGAATAATACGATGTGTATGCTATTTAGTATGAGCCTAAATCACAAATATACTTGAAGTGATGATTTCAGAAAAAAACATAATATTATTTAGTCTATACGTTATCCTTTTTTTAATAATATAATTTTCTTTTTATAACCTAGCAAATCGTAATTTTCCAGTTTGCATATTCGTACGTATATATGTGCATATATTTGAAGATATATGTGAATGTGGTACAGCGCGTATGATGTAAATAAATTACATACATGATATATAGAAGTAGTATAGCTTTATGATTTTTTTTTCTACTCCTGTCGCCAATAAATGCGAGAAGGTTCCGCGATGAAAGAAAATATAAGGATTCATAATAAATGTATGAGAGATGTATTAATTTGTAAGTCAAACTTTTGCAAATTATATTAGTTATCATGGTTATACGCTTCAAATAAAGGCGGTGATTCTGATGACCTCAGTCAGAACTGTTGAAATTGCGCGAAGAATCTTACATTAACATCATTTTCGCCAAATGGAGTCCACGAAATCAATAGGATAGATACTAGCCGGGATCACAATGAGTCTCACTTTTCATGATGTTTCCGTTATTAAGTGTCGAAATCTTAATCGTTGAGTTCGTTATCATATTAGAATAATTTAGCGGTTTAATTACCCATATTTAAGACTGATATGTCTTTGGATTTTTTTTTTAGCAACGTTTGCAGCTTAAGTGGAAATAAAGAATTTGTAACTCTGTGTACTTTCTGTCAGTGCAAAAAAAAAATATTTTCAATATGACCTCTTTCTTGAAAACATCATAAGTTGTCTCCATTCACGCATGACATCCAAGTTTTTTTTCACAGATTGCCATTTTTTTCTGTATTTCTTAAATAAGATTTCTTTTAAATTAATTTTTACAAATTTACGATGTTAGAAATATCAATGTTATCAATTTTATGCTGAATATTGAAATAATATCGAACCTACTCAGCTTGTTATAAAAATTTTCAGATAAAGAAAAGCAATTATATATATGCACAAATATCAATTTTATAAATTAATTCCTCAAAACACTTTTGAAATTGAATTCGTAACTTATTTTTTCTACCCTAAAAAGAAAAAAGAAATCTTTTCTTTCATTTTCTAAAACTTCAAAATTGACCAGTATTTCCTATCTTTTATATATTCGTCGTTTTTTTTTTTAAGTTTCAAGTCCAAGTTTTCAAGTCTTTTTCAGCTATTTCATTCAATAATTTTATTGTTTCAAATTTCGGTGTATTCCAAGATTTTATTTTTGTTTTAAAATGAATATAATATATAAAACAAAAATGACTGAATTAGTAATTTTTTTATATTTCAAAACTGTATAATTTTTGTTAGCTGTAACAAATATTAAATAATTACGACAAATGAAAATTTTTTTTTCGTAATCAGTCATATTCCAATATATCTATAAATAGTGAACATTTAATTTTCTATTAAAACATACTAGCTTGCTGGAGCTCAAAAAAAATCACCTACTTCGAGTTTTGTAACGATCAGAAAGAAAACGTCGATAGCTTTATCATTAAATCATTCATGTTTTATCTGTCAATCCTTGTTTCGACATAAATTCCTAGTTTTGTCAAGTGAATTTGTTTATTTCATTGTCTTTTTATTCCTATTGCTTGCCAAAACTATTGTAGACATCATTTTGAGATTTTTAATAGTTATTTATCTATCTGTGATTCATAAAGTTGGCATTCGTTTTTCATACATTAAATGTTATCTTCAGTGAATTTTCTCTTCAGTGAATTCTCTGTTCCTCTGGATGTGAGGAACTGAATATTAATTGATTGCGTTTTATTCCACAAATTAATAAAACCATTACTCATATGATTTGTGTGGTAGATATGCGAATATATATGTTTGACATGAGAAATAGGTTTTATGTACTGTTTTGGTGTGCATGTTTATATTGCGAGCATGTGAATTAAATTGCAGATGTCGAATTGTAAAGTTCGGATGAACACATTTATTAAACAGGAACGCTCGATTATTGGCCAGATAATTAGTGATTCTGAATGAGTATGGTTGACGTCTGCTTTATCAATTTTCGTTGGAATATATGTGTCTACAAGCAATAGGGAAAATATTTCATTCTTGAGAGGAAGCTTGAGAAATAGTTTCACATCCTAGTTGGTACGCGCTCAAATCATTCATTTTTAAAATGAAAAGCTGACGACAAAAAATAACCAAATCATTCTCTTTGATGTGATTGTTAAAGTAGGCGTAATTTAAACCTGTTAATGGGTTTGGTATCAGCAATCACGGTAATTTCATTTAAAGTGCATATCATCATTGCATCTTAGAATGTTTATCCATTGGACGAGAACTGGCACTCTAGGTTAATATTGCTAAGTCTTTTTTTACATTGGCTTGATTAGTTTTGTATGATTCGATCTCGCGCACAAATCAGTTTTACGTATATATATCAGCTTCAGAACTGTCACAGTTAATTAATCATTTTTAGCAAGGTTTTCCTTGAAATGGTAGTTGTCAGAACAACTGAAGATCAAAAATTGAATTTTTCTTTAAAATGCAAATAAGATGTAACATTTCTCCAGATTGTACATTTTTTTTTGATTTTGTAACTTAATTTACATAAAATATAAACCTATCGACATCTTGCTAACAAAGGCATATACAAGCGTATTCAATCTTTTCATTTTTAATTTTATCAACCATCATTACAGGCCGAGTTTTTCTTATAATAAAAGGTTTAATTACCCAGCATTCCGATTTTATTACCATTTAGTTATTATAATAGTAATTCCCATTAATTGTGCTATGTTTTATAGATAATGTTCGTAATATTCATGCCTTATACGCAATGTTTGGATTCGTGTTTTGTATTAACGAGTTTTTCTTATAATAAAAGGTTTAATTACCCAAGTTTCAGATTCTACGCGCTACAACTCGAAATTTCCCGTTACAAGAGTAGTAAACTAACTTTAATTATTTAATCTAAGATTGATGTCTAGGCAATATTTTTATGTAACAATAGCACTGGTTATATTAATCATAGGTTAAAATTAGCGGGAAATCATTTTTCACGCTTTAAATTTAAAATATAGTTTTTCCATTACATTATGGAATCCTATATTCGCTATTTAGAAGAAATTAAATTTTATAAAGTTGCAAAAATTTTTAGTATTTTCTTTGACAGCTGTATGAAATTCTGGTTTTTATTATGGATGTTCTTGAGCTCTACAAAAAGAATGCTTGAAAATTAGCATAATTAATCATATTTGTAAATTATAGAGATCTGAAATTCTTCAGATGTTACATTTAAATAATCTGTGGCCAAATGACAGTTTTGATTATTTTTTAATTAAAAATCATATAATTTATGTTTATCTAGGAGCTTTGTATAGTGCCGTACAGTTCTTTTCATATTCATTTTTGTTTTTGCAAATAGTCTCCTTACTTCCTCCGCCTTTCTAATTCCTTCTTCCACATCCTCAGCTGATAATATTATGTTATCAACAAAAGTAAAAACAAATATACAAAGATGGGAAACATTAATAATTCAAATAAACAAGCTAGAAGAATATCTGAAAACGGATTCTCATATGGAAGAGAAGCATCAGGTATGATAAATAAGTTTATTGCTGAAATCACGCAGATTTTACAGAGATATCACATATGTGAATAGATTGTGGTTAAAAATGTGTTTTTTTTTCTAGAAATTAGAAAATCGCCGCAAAATTTTGGAAGAAAAATTTTCAAAAAATAACAATTCATATCAGAAATTCATGGATGAATTAGAACAAAAGAAATTTAAAGTTAGAAAAAACAATGAATATATAAAAGTCAGGAAGTGCTGGTCAATTTTAAAGTTTTCAAGAAAGAACACAGAGCAGAAAATTTAAATTACGAATTCAATTTTGAAAGTGTTTTGAGAAATTAATTTATAAAATTGATATTTATGCATATATAATTGCTTTTCTTTTTCTGATAAATTTTTATAACAAGCTGAATACGCTCGATGTTATTTCAATATTCGGCATAAGATTGATAACATTGATATTTCTAACATTGTAAATTTGTATAAATTAATTTGAAAGAAATTTTAGTTATGAAATACAGAAAAGAAATGGCAATCTGTGGAAAAAAACTTAGATGTCTTACGTGAATTAGCAGCACAACGAGAAATGGAAGCAAATTATGTTTTTCAAAGAAGAGGTAGAAAAAAGATCATAAACGTATAATATTATCTACGGCATGTATATAATTTACATCAACATTCATATATGTCTAAATATGTTCATATACACATATACGTACGAATATGCAAACTGGAAAATTACAGTTTGCTAAGTTATAAAAAGAGAATTGTATTACTAAAAAAAAGGATTACGCATAGCGCTAAATAATATCATGTTTTTTTTTCTGATTAACAGAATCATCGCTTCAAACATATTTGTAATTTAGGCTCATCCTAAATGGTATATACTTGAAAAAATTGTTTGTATTTTTATGAATAGAATTTCTCGATAGTTAATATATTCAGAAAACAAATTGTGTTTTTGACAAATGCAACCGACGGCATTTTTGTTTCTCGTTTGCATGCTTTGAGACTATTGCAATATTAACTTTAAAAGATATTTCTTAATGTAACATTAACTTTAAGAATTATGAAAATATCTTTTAAAGTTAATAGTCAATACTGCCAGCGGAAAATATCTTTTGAAGTCATACATTTCAGTACTTTCATAGCACTTTCAGTACTTTCATTGCCAGAAAGTATTTTGACAGCGAAGTATTGAAATTATTTCAAGTTTGAAAACTCGACTTTATTAAGTCCGATTGATGATAAGAATCTTAATTTGTTTGCCAAAATTATTATAAAAAAAATGGTAAATGATTAAAACACGGAATTTAATGTAGAATTCTGGAAAATATTTTAGAAAAGTATTTCACGAAATATATAAATCACAAGGAAGTGAACTGTAGCAAGTAATAAATTTCTACTTATTTTAAAATGCAAGCGTTTATTCTTTGCTTATTCCATTCAAAGTTCGCACATAGGAGACCATTTAGTGATTAAAACACATTTGTTAATCATTTCTTTTTTTTTGTTGAAATGTTAGGTCTTCTTCCGAATAAGTCGATTATTTGGAAATTTTATTCGTAAAAAAAACAATCAATTTTTTCTTTGCGAGCTTCAAAATCTTGAAATATCGCTTTAAACTAGAATGTCATATGTACTTAAACAAATATTACTGACTGCCTATCTTCTTCATTAATCAAAAAATAAATAAATAATTTAAATTTCTTTGCATAACTAGCGATGTCATTTAAGGTGGTCAGCCTTGCACTTCTAGCAGTATTATAATTAATATATAATGCATTATATTCCGTAATTTCTAGCACTTCAAATAACAGAGTTGTTTTGTTTTAAATGCCTTACAAATATATGGAAATTATTCATTTTTGTTGCTATAATTTATACTGTTGTCAGAAGAATCGAAATATTTATGATATAAGCATATCGAGATAATTAAGCTATTTTTACATTGTATTAATATTTTGGAAATAAAAGGTAATTCATAATATAAAGTTACCATGATATTTTGTATTCTCTAAAATTTCGAAGATATCAACTAATAGATTCAAACTTTGGAAAATTGTACGCATTTGCCAATATTGGCTCTAATACGATATAAAACTCTGAACAGTTGTAAACAGTTGCCAATCAATAACTTCATTTTTGATCTTCGAGATCATAAATGTTACAAAAAATTGTAAACATCTTGTCTATAAAAAGAGTACAATTTCTTTTTTCTAGCGATGACAACGTCTCAATTCGTCGATACTATCTTTGTTTTTATTATTATAACACTATTGTAAGTATTCCGCGTTAGTTAATATAACATATCGTAACCTGACTCGATTACAGTAATTATGATAATATTCGTAGTCTCATCTCTCATAAAAAGAAATATATCATGTGTGTCACTGGAATGATGGATTTTTTTTGATTAGCGATATTGGACTATCTTTTTGGTACTGTCTTAACAATCGTTTTAATTTTCTGCCACCTTATACCATGATTAATTTTTCAATGTTTGTATCTTTGATTTCAATCTTCTTACTAATAAGTAATTTGATTCTTTTCAGGGAACATTACACTTTTTTTATTCTGTGTATATTGCTTTTTCACAAAAAAATTCATTAATCCGAATCCATTTATAAGAAACGCTTCCAAAAAACCTTTAAAATTCTTTTTTATATCAGAATACGAGAAAAATTATTTCAATAGAAGTTGTGTCGCACATTTAAGAGTCATAAATCTTAGTGGAAATCCATCTACGCTTTATGGAATAGTCGGTGCCAAATATTGCCAGCCGAAAATTTTATTGAGCAATACTATCTAATTTTTTACTATCTAATTTTTTGCATGAGTGTTCCAGATCAAATCAACACTCGTCTGAAAGAATTTTTTGTTCAGAAGCGTAAATGAAATACATCTGACTTCGCAGTGCTATAATTTATTAAATTTTTTTAAATTAAGTAACTTTTATGTCATTTTAGACATGAAATAATGATATAGTGACATACCAACATAAATAATACATTGACATTGTCTGCCAATATATATATTATTTATATACATAAATTTTATATATGCAAAAAAGCACAAAATTTTAAATTCTAATTGTCTCATTTATAAATTGAATAAAGCACAACGAAAATTTTAAATTCGAAACTAATTATCTTGTTTATGAACTGAATAATACCTCTCAATCAGATTTTAATAGAAAATTTGCAAATCACTGAGGAAATGAAAACAGAAATCTAATAAAAAAGAAAATAAAAATATCGAATGCATCAAAATTCATAGACCTCTAAAATATTTTTGAATTACAAGCGGAAAACTATAATGACCGATAGATAGACATAATAAAAAAATGGAATGTTGTAATATGAAATAATATATAAAAATCTAAGTGATAAAATAAATTCAATATAAAGACTAATCCAATAGGAATTAAAAATTTTTCTATTCAATTTTTGCAATTATTTTTAACAATCGATTAAGCAGCGATCAACAAAGCATAAAAAACAAATCAATAAAACATAAAAGAGAGAACAATATTCATAGTTCTGCACATGAAATTATTTTATCTATTAATATAGATGTACTGCAGATATCATCTGTTGGTGTAGTCTCCACGTAACAAGGCCTTTCAGTCGTGTCTTTATGCTCCTTTTTATGTTTCACCAAATCATTGTTTTGACTGAATTCTTTATCGCATATATCGCATTTGAACGGTTTCTCTCCTACATGTATTCGATTATGTCTATTCAGTGTTCCGCTTTGACTGAATTTTTTACCGCATATGTCGCATTTGAATGATTTCTCTCCTGTATGTGTTTGGTAATGACTCTTTAGACTGTAGTAATGAATGAATTTTCTACCGCATATATTGCATTTGAATGGTTTCTCTCCTGTATGCATTCGGATATGTCTATTCAAATTGCTGCGGTGCCTGAATTCTCTACTGCATATATCACATTTAAACGATTTCTCTTCCGCATGTATCAAATTATGATTATTCAAATTGCTGAGCAATCTGAATACTTTACCGCATATATTGCACTTGAACGGTTTCTCTCCTGTATGTATCCGCTTATGATTGTTCAGTGTGCTACTTTGAGTGAATTTCTTACCGCATATGTTGCATTCGAAAGGCTTCTCTCCTGTATGTATTCGATAATGATTGTTCAGATTGCCGCGATGAGTAAAGTTTTTACCGCAAATGTTGCACTCGAACTGTTTCTCGTTTGTGTATGTCCGATTATATTCATTAAAATTTAATTGGTCATTTATTTCTGCTTGTATTGCTGAATCATTTCCATTTGATGTCTGAAATTATGCGAAATGATTCATTTCATAATAAACGATTTAATGATTATTTTCCAAAAATTTTTCAGCAATCTCAAACATTGCAAAGAAATTTTACGGCATATACAGTTAATATTATGCTACAAAGAGAGTGTTTACACGCGAAGGATTGATTGTTTTCTAAGTTGACGAGAAAAAACTGATAAGAATACAGAAGTGAATGCTATTCTTGATATTCTTTCTTTTCAAATTAAAAATTCTATCTTTGGCTGAAACGGAAAAATATTTAATTATTATAGTCAAAGCAATTTATTTACTCACTGTTATTTGTGTGATGCATGCTGGCAGTATAGCAACTAGAAAGTAATATGATAGTAGCATACTGATTCGCAAGCAGTTTCGATTGATAAATAATAATGATAAAAAAATGTAGAATTCTGGAAAATATTCTAGAAAAGTATCACACGAAATATGTAAATCGAAGGGGAGTGAACTGTAGCAAGTAATAAATTTCTACTGATTTGGAAAATTATTTTGAGGCTGATTTTAAATCTTTCGCAAAATATGCAATCTATGATCAAATGAACTACAGTGTTTTTAATCTCTTTACATGATCATGCGATTTTTTTTTTGTTTAATTATGATAATAAAAAACGATTCATATAAAAAAAGCGGATTTGAAAAGTTGATAATCTCGAGTATTATAAATATTCTGCGCAATAATGGAAAATTTTTTATAATCCCATCGAAACTCTTAGGCTTATGTAAATTTATGGAAATAAAAATCATGTCTGTCTCTGTAATATCAATGTAATTGGTAGCAGAATTCGATGCTTCTTATTTAATTCTTTTTTTCGAAATGCCGAGTGAAATTAACCGATGAATTATTCATTAGCCTATTCAAATTCCTTGGTTTTCAAAGTCGGGAGTGTCGCGAATAAACTGCGAAATGGTACTTTTGTAAAAGAAACTGTGACTGACACTGAAATCTCCTAAAGAACCAGAAAAGAAAAGAATTCAATGATTCCTTTGTCTGGGATTTATTTCCCATAGCTAACAAAGGCTCTATTTCTTATAATCATCTAAACAAGAATCCTCAACCCACGGAGGAGGAGGATGCTAACCATCCAAATATTGTCGATATGAGTTCTCGACGAATTTAATTGGGGAAAATATTAAGGATGATATTGGATTTTTTTCTCTTCAAATTGTTACCGTAATTATTTCGTTTTATTGAGAATTAATCGCTGAGTTTTTGTTGTCGTGTTACAATCACTTCTCGTATTAATGATTTAATTACTCAGGTTTGAGATTACTATCTTGAGACTTTGTCTTTGGCAATAACTTAAATGGAAATAAAAAGTTTCCAACTCTGTGTATCATGTTGCAATTCAACAAAAAAGAATGAAATTTTCACTATAGTAGCAATGTGATTGCAAATAAAAGGCAACAGATGTAAAATAACTAATCATAGCGCAGTGGTGGACAATTAAACAATCTCAAAAAGATAGAATTCCGTCCAACATTACCAATCAAAAAAATTTGAAAAAAAAGGAATTAATAATTAGTAATGTGTTCTTTATCTTTTTATAATAAAAAATAATTTGTGATTTTAAAGAATCGAATGTTGGTAGTCTGTCTATGATTCTTCAATGTATTTTTTCTTCACCAATAGCAGTATATTGCGATGTCTATCTATGAATAGGAAAATGAATGATACTGAGATTGTCAATTTATTTAATAAAAACTACTTTGCAACATTATAATTATTACTGTCAAAAAGTGATAGGTTTGCAGAAACCATGACGCTATTTCCAAATAAATTGATTGTACACTGTTTATTCTTCAATCAGAACGAATTAATTCCGGTTTCGAATTTGTTTAATGTTTCCGAATTCATTTGTGTTATTGCATCCGATTTATAGTGCGCACTATAGGAAGCATAATGCTTTATGAAAGCAACGCCGTTGTCTTCAATTGAGGTGACTCAATGCATCAGATGCGACATTTGTTTTCATTTTGTTAAGTGGCCAAATAAGTGTAAATGCCTCAGTTTTTGGATGAATCATTTAGAATTTAGAAATTTCAAAACTTTTTACTAATCGGAATAATTTTTAAAGAATTCAATGCGATGAGATTTTGTGTTTCTTTTCTTGAATCCAAAATAAAATCTTGAATCTAAAATACGAATTTTCGAAGTCCGACTAAACAAGAATATAGAGCGTGTAAGCAATAATGATTAAAGCGAGATGACGATAAGTTTTATCGTGGAATTAAGTTTAATTGTCTAAGTCATAAAATTTTTCAGAAATTTCGAAAATTTAAATTCGGAAACAACAAAAATGCATTTTGACATGCTCAGTCTAGATATGATGTGATGATAGATGTGATGATGAGTTAGAGTTAGGTAAAACTTCTGTACCAGTGTTAGATCCAACTAATTATGATGCTATTTCTAATTATCCTCGTCTAGCCAGGTATATTCTTGTATCTTCATTCATTGCATAATCACAAATATGTCCAGAACTATTCATGAATGTATTTTAGTTATTTTCATTTCTTATTTCATCTATATTACTGCTTGAATATTATTTGCCATATGCTGTTTGAAATGGTTTATTCGTAAAAAATATGCATCTGATTATTTGTCATTTATTTTTAAATGTTTGCTATTAAGCCGTTAGAGTTTGAATTAAGCATGTTATTTTTTCTTTTTTGATTTGCAAATATCAAATTAGGAAAGATATTAAAAAGTTATTTTCTAGACTGATAATTTATTGAGAGACTTAGAATCAAGCCGAATGCGTCACTATACGTTCCATCGGCTATCCTACAGATGCTAATTCGCTTTGTCGTCGATCTTTTTTAACTGTGACAAAAATTGAGGGTTCTTTCTACATTTCAATGGTAACATATCAAACTTGAATAATTAAACTTTTACTCCATAAATTTGATAATACATCAATGAAAGCAACAATTATGAGATAAATAATACAAATTCAACGATATCAATAAGAATTTTAAAGCTAATAATATAGCTCAATGGAAAAGGAGACCAAATAATCCCAATATAACTCAATGGAAAAGGAGACCAAATAATCCCAATATAACTCAATGGAAAAGGAGACCAAATAATCCCAATATGTCCATCTAAGTGATTTTGCTGAAGCACATCTTTTATAATAACTTTGATATTCAAGATCTTCCTCTTCTGCATAGATGGATGATCTTGATACAATTCTGCGACTACAAGAAATAACGCCTTTGTCAGTGTATATGTGTAAAATGTGCTTCAACGAGATCAGTTAGATGGGCATATCTTTTTTTTTTTAGATCTCATAGACAAAATGGACAGGCAATTTTAGCTTGTATTTTACATCATGCAATAAATCCGCATATACAGTATATATCCGATAATATTAATGAAATTACTAATTCTCTGATTTTCGCGGTTTCAGCCGGCATTTTCTTTCAAAAAAATGATTCTCAATGGTTAGTTATTCATATTTGTTTTGCCATTTCTACAATAAATGGAATTTTAAATAGAGTGTATCAATGTTGGAGCAAAATTTTTGAATTCGCTATAAAATGAATGCAATTTTCATTGCAGAAATACCAAAGTTTCCATAATCACTGATCGAGAATTCTCTAGAAATGTTGTACTCAGTATCCTCCTATTCCTTAGCGAAAATTAATAAGATGACGAGCAATTAGGCATTGCTTATAACAATGATGAGTTTAATTTCGATGATTTAACGAAACATTTTAATATGCTAAAAAAGTGTCGGATAAGTGTATCTGTTTGAAAAATGCTTGTATGATAGTTTTACTTATTCTACATAGTTATTGTAATATGATGATAGAATATTATTCCAAAGCAAAGCATTTGTTCACAAGAATGTGGATCGATCATTCCCTTGTTGTCCTACTGAGAATGTAAAAGTAAATTGATTGAAATATTGTAAGTCAGCAATTATTCTTGTATTTTTCGTTTCGAATTTACTGAATTTCAGAAATTACATTCACAAAATCTTTGAGTTGCAAGCATCATAGTTTGCCTACAAAGTTAGATGACCGCTATAACATTTGCTTTAGAGATTGAGGAAATATATGTTATTTAAAATTTACTTCCGCATAGATAACATTTAAATAAACATCAGCAAGCTATTGATGCTGGATGAGAAATTAATTAAAGAAACTCATTTAAAAAATTAAGTTCCAGGTAATCTATAAAATTTTATTAACAGTACTATTTAAACGATAGCAGTAGTATTTCGATGAAATTAGCTATAATTATTAAAAATTGTCTTTAACAAACTTTTGTTCTAGTTTGTAAGATATTGTCAATGATTGTATCAATGTTGCAGTTATTAAGCATCGTAACATGCGAAAATGATATATTTATGATAGTTCTCGAGCAATGATTCATACAACCATAATCATCATTATTTCCTAGAATCTTTTGATAAGATGATTTTTGAAAATGTTACATGAAGTCAAGAAGGATTTTCTAATTTTCGACTTGGAATAAAAATACGCATCATTTTCAACAATTTCCACGCATTTCCAATCATTGCTTCCAGTATTGCGCCATCAATTTCAATTTTCACACCACCGGTTCACAATGTTTTATTTATCTACTGGCAATGCTCCACATAAGATCAGAATCTTTTTATTTCATCTATTACGTGCTCGGAATCGCTGCTCAGTTCATTTACTGAACTGAATGAAATCTTCGTTTTTTATTTATATATCTTTGAAATAATAGATATCATTGATTGTGACTCCTTTTCAACTTTCAAACTATCATATGAATTCAAAATTCATCTATCTGCATTTTTTTAAATTTAAGCAAAAGGTAACTTCTATTCTTTTTAACTGAGTAAAAGTAGCATATCCTAGTAGTCCCAAAACTTGATATTAAATTTCTGCAAAAATTTAAATCCAAAATTATTGGATATGGTAGTTACAATTGAATTGATGAAATAATAATGATAAAGGAAAATATGAATATAGTTATCTAATGATAATTGACAATTTATCAGCGGCATATTTCATTTCAATATTGTTACCGATCTTTTTTAACCATTAGCAAAGAATGAGGGTTCTTTCTGCCTTACAATGGTAGCATCTCAAAATTGGGTGAATAAATGATTTAGTTTCTGGCTTCGTTATTTCATTTTTGCAATTCTGAAATGAAACATTGGAGATCTATGAATATCATTATGTTATTATCGATAATAATTGCTAATCATAAAATCCTATATCCTAATGACATGCAAAATGTATGCAACATAAAATATGGATAACTATCGGAGTGACATTTAAAACATTGAATATACTAAAATCCGTATTTCTTTTAGTACTTTGTCTTGTTTTATTACACGGGGACGATATTTTATAAAATCTTAAATTCTAAAGTAAGCTATTATAGCCTTTCTTTTTTGCTTTTCTAATGAGCCTATTTCCGTCATTATTTTTCAAAGGCAGAAATGTATGGCTGTCACCAACGATGAACTTTTTTTTCTAAGATTAACTGTATTTTTTGAAGTACTGGGAATTCGTTGAGTAAAATGTATTATAAATTGTTTGCAGTACTTTAGAATATAGGACAGATCAAAAGTTCTTAATAATGCGATGTTATTTAAATTCTTTACTCATTTTTTGATCAACGGAGCGATGGAATCAATTTAAATATGTTTTTGATTAAATCAATATTTAAAATAAAGATTTTAAGTCATGTAAAGAAAAAATTGCTTGGTATTTTTATGAATAGAATTTCTCGATAGTTAATATATTCAGAAGACAACTTGTGTTTTTGACAAATGCAACCGACGGCATTTTTGTTTCTCGTTTGCATGCTTTGAGACTATTGCAATATTAACTTTAAAAGATATTTCTTAATGTAACATTAACTTTAAGAATTATGAAAATATCTTTTAAAGTTAATATTACAGTGAGAAGAATATTATAGTTAATACTGCAGCGGAAAATATCTTTTGAAATCATACATTTCAGTACTTCCATAGCCAAAGTCTTATCATCATCTTATCAAAGAAACGATTAAGAATCGATTAAATAAGAAGTGAAATTTATAAAACTTCGAAATTTTAGACAATTTATATTAACAAGCTGAAAATGGTTCATTTGAATTTATTAAATGAGCTCATTGTTTAAAATGATATTGAAGTGAAAATTTCATCGATTTCGAAAGACGGAGATAACAAAGCATTATTGATATTTCTTCTTAATATATATTTATTGATTAATTCAGAAGCGAAATTTGGCGATGTCAGTTCTTGCATTCCTTGAGAAGTCGAGGAAAATCTGAAATGATTTATGACGGATATTAATGAAATCTATTTTCATGAAAGTTGTCATGGAAAAATTAATATGCATACTGAGGATTTTTTAACAGGACAGTAAAAGGATCACATGTGAAAGAATGATGAAATCTGCAAGAGATGATTCTGCCCATATTTGTATTTTGCCTAAAAGACTAATTTCGAATACAGACATATTCGATGATTACCTGATCAAGAGTAGTTTGACTAATCGAATAATCCACTACACCGGCTAATTCTGCAAAATTTCCAACCTTCTCGAAGAGCATTGACCATGTTTGTCCCTTCTGTATCGCTAACTCATAATTTAAATGCAATATATGTTCATCCTAAAATTTCATGCAAAAATTTTATTAATAACAAAATTTATTGTAAATTTTTGAAACATTAAAATTTTAAAAACTTTTTCTTTGCTAACTCCAGTTCACTCTGAATAAGAATCTTTGATATACCATTAATCGAGCATCAGGAAACATTTTTTTGATCAATTCTTTTGTAGGTTCAATCTGGCTGCTTGTGCATAATCGTATTGCCAAACTATATCCGCTACCATATCTGAAAATAATTAATTCGATAAAGTTCGATAAATTCTATTGTATCAGTGACATTAGCAGTATGTTCAATTTTTTTTTAAATCAACCTGCAATATATCTTAACGACTATCTCGGAATTATGATCAGAAAAATTTGATTACTTTTTGATTAAAAAAATAGGTAAATATTAAATTTGTTATTAAAATTGCTATTTTCTAATTAATAAAACTACTGATTTTTACTTCGATTTGATATGTTGTGTACTGCCAAGACATCGAAATTCACCATTTGTCATAATTGCAATTTGTGTACAAAGCGCATCGCATTCCTCCATACTATGTGAAGTTAACACCAATGCAGTATCACTTTCTCTAACCTTAAATAATTATCCTAAAGGTCAATTAAATTAAAACGAAATATGGCGAAATAAGTAAAAAAAAAAACTTTACATTTTCTCTTTCTTTTATTTATTCATTTTCAAGATGATTTTTGAACTTACTTTTGCCAGAATATCCCAGATGAGACGACTTCCTTTTGGATCGACCCCAGTTGTTGGCTCATCCAATAGTAGAACATCAGGTAACGTTAATAAAGCAACACCGAGACTTAAGCGCCGTTTATTGCCACCAATGAAATTAAAAATTATAGTAATAAAAAAATTTGTCTTTGTTTCTTTCGCCCTATTTTTAATTTATCTTCCCTTTCTACTTTCTTTATTTCTTCTCTAATCTTCTTTTCTTTGATAATTGAAATTTTCATAATCAAAATTTTAAAACGATGAAATTCATTCGAAATAATATCAGAAGCAATAAAAATTCAAAAGAAACCATCCAAATTTCAAAAAGCTATTAAAGTGTACTTTCCAAAAGATTATTATAAAATGCTCATCAATGATAACAGAGGCAAAAAAGAAATGAAATGATAAAAATCAAAATATGCAAATTCTGCACAATTTGTTCGTTGCGAACATCCATATGAAAGCGAATTTTCCATGATTGCAGAAGTTTTCTTAAAAAAATTATATGAAAAAAAAAAAATATTTTGAGCTAAGCATATGAAATCATTGTATTTCCTTATTTAATACAAAATCAATCACATATTTACATTATTATCAGGAATTTAGCATCAAGCATAGAAGATGCAGAAGTTTCAAGTATCTTCCTTTTCTACCATATTAAACACTGCAATGAATTTTTTGTCATCCGAAATCTTCTTAGTGATTCGACGTATGAAACTTGCTGATGTTAAATTGAAAACATCTAACAAATCCAGTGTAACACATACATTCATATAGTTTAGCGATGCTTAATCAATTTAAATTGATTGTTATTTCATAAACAAAGAAAATGAGAAGCATTATTTCCAAGATGAAATAAATAAGAGAAGCAATGATGATAAAACGACGCGAAAACAGTGTATCCTACGTCAGATTGTAATCATTATTTCTCAAATACGCATGACTTCATTAGCTTTCAATTTCGCAAACAAATAATCGGGACTTTTTAAATGATTTATGCGCATTTCATAAATGCATTTTACAAAAATTTTTAAGATGAAATTCAGATTTTTTTCAATTTTTGTTCTTTGCATTTTGATTTAGCCATATTTTGCAAGTATGCGCAATAATGGTCGTAGCTTCATCCACCATTGTTCCATCGGTAAACGATGAGCGAAGTCCGCATCTTCGATTAATTCCTCAACAGGTGTCAAACAGACATGTTTACCAATTAGACCTTGTAATGTTGCTGTACCAGGATGATAAAGATTTGTCTTCCTATATTCCTTCATTTGTCCAAGAAGATGAACAACCGCTCGAGCACCCATTTTTGCACCAAAAAGTCGATCAAATGGTGACGGATTACCACCTTGTTGAGTATGACCCAATATATTGGTCCGAGTTGAAAAAATACCTTTACCTTCTTCGGTAAATAATTGTCGGATAAATTCTGACGTATAATTTTCTGATGCTTTTTCATTACGAACAATCAAATAACGTTGAGCTCCTGTTTGCATTTTTTCCGCAATAACACGTATATCATTGAGCAATTCATGTACGTCAAAAATTTCTTCATAAATATAAGCTGCATCAGCACCACTTGCTATTGCTGATAACGTAGCTAAGTAACCGCAATAGCTTCCCATAGTTTCAATGATAAAAACACGACGTTTAGAACCAGTTGCTGATTGCTTAATTTTATCGATCATTTTGCAAATTTCATTTAATGACGAATCAGCACCAAGAGTGAATCCGGTTCCCGGCACATTATTATTTATGGTAGACGGAATGACACACATTGGAATTCGGAATGGTGGAAATTTTTCGCGATTTTGAGCAAATATTAGGCATGTATGATAAGCATTGAAACCACCAATTATAATTAAACTATGAATATTGAAGCGTAACAAATTCTTAGCCATTAATGGAAGCATCTCATTACTTGGAAGATTCCGTTGAGCGCCAAGAAATGAACCTCCTTCTGCAGACCATAATGCTACATCATTCCATTCCATTTTTTGAAACTGACCAGTAGCAAGGCCTTCATTGGAATTATAGATGCAATATGGAATACATCCTTGAAGAATAGCCGTCCGGACACAACTCATCACAGCTGCGTTACAACCAGCGCATGGTGAGCCAACATTCATGATAGCAATATTAAAGCCTTCTGATGGTGCTTCATATTTACGGATTTTGGATAGAGTACGATACATTTCGACATTTCGTCGAAAAGTACGACCACGTAATTTTAGAGCTGTTGCCCAATCTTTTATATCCATTGCAGTTTTGACAGCTTTCGTTCGTTCTACACATTTCATCAATGGAATTCGTACCATTTGATTTCCATCAATAGAAACTACACAAGCTTCCGATTCTTCATTCATTTCCATTAATGCTATGGTAGCTTCTGCTCCCATTCTACAGCCAAGCAATCGATCAAATACAGATGGACTACCACCACGTTGAATATGTCCTAGGATTGTGACACGTGTATCATATTTTAGCTTCTTCTTGATTACATCTTGAATCATACTTGATGTTATTGCGGTACCATTATGATCAATGGCTCCTTCGGCAACTATTACAATGTTGACACGATTTCCATCTTCACGCATTTGTTTTAGCTTTCTACACAAAATACTATTCCAATGAGCAGGTGGTGGCCATTCAGGAATAAAGCAAAAATCGGCATCCAGTGCCAATGAAGCGGCTAATGCCAAATAGCCACAATTACGTCCCATTACCTGGAAAAGGAATCTGGATTCAAAAAGGACGAAAATATTCCATGTTTCTTTTTTAGTAATTGTTCAAATAAATGATTTTCATTTTTCAAGTATTAATGCAAATTACCTCAATGACGAAACACCGTTGATGACTGTGAGCAGTTGAACGAACTGAATCAACGGCTTCTGTAATTCGATGTAATGCAGTATCAGTACCAATAGTCATATCAGTACCACAGAAATCATTATCAATTGAACCAACAATTCCAACAATCTGGATTGATTTACATTTCTCTGCATCTTCTTTACGAATAACTTTTGTATCTAATAATTCTTTTACTAATCCAGACCATTCATTTCGAAATGTATTCGCACCTGTTAACGATCCATCACCACCAATACAAACTAGCGCTGTAATACCATGTCGAATTAGATTTGCGGCTGCTTTTAATCGTCCTGTTCGTTCACGAAAATCTTTGCAACGTGCTGAACCAATTATCGTACCACCTTTCTGAATAATATCCGAAACTGTCTCCCATGTTGCTTCTTTGATATATTTGCCACCATCAACCATACCTTGATATCCCTCATGAATACAGAATACTCGTACACCCATATATAGAGCTACTCGAACGATTGCACGTACCGCACTATTCATTCCCGGTGCATCACCTCCGCTCGTGAATAAACCCATAATTCGACCTTTGTATTTTCCTTTCTTGATAATGGATCCTTCATGACCATCTATTGCTTTAATTTGAAACTCTATTTCGGAGTTAACATCGGATGCAAGAACATCCGGCAATTCACTGATCACTTCTTCAGTTTCAGTCATTAATCTTCGCTGTTGCCTTGTCAATTGAAGACTCAACAACTTCGCAGTATGAATTTACAATTTGGATTTCTACAAAATTAAATCGAAATCGAAATATAATGCCTTATATAACTTATACACAAACAAGAAATTTGAATACGCTTATCATTTATTTGAATTTAGTCGTTTTCAAATTTATAAACTTCTTTCTCTGAATGTTGAAATTATAATTAATGCGAAATTTTCGTAATTTAAAAATCATTTCAAATTACACTTCAAAAATATGCAAATTTGTTCATATCGAAAAATTTTGATTGTGTATAATTGTACGGAAGCAACACAATAAAGAATATTTTTTTAGAAGTGAATAAATTTGATAATCCTATGTTTTGATTATGATATATTGATCTTTTCCTAATTAAAGCAGTATTCAGGAAGAAATACGAAGAATCATGCATTGTATGCAGCACTAAAGAATTATAAGTTGTATAGCAACATTCAACAAAAAAAGTAGATTACAGTATGTTACACAATAAACTGATAAATACGCCAAGAATTTTATCAGAACTAAAAAATGATAGAAGGAATCAATCATGTAAAAGAAGATAAAAATTTGCTTAAAACTAACCTATATGTTTTAACAAGATTATTCTTATATTTGTCAAGTGCAACGGTATGAATCATCGAATCAGTTATTTGCGCAACGTCACACTCTTTGACCCCACGTAACCGTGCAAACATTTGCAATGTTTCCTGACCAGTCATTTCACCGATAATTGCATCAAACTGTGGACAATAACCGATGTGATCATATGCCTTAAAAGAAGTATAACAAAAACATAATTTTTTGTAAAAAAAAATAGCAAGATTTCTTGAAAATGAATAAAAAATATTACTATAATTTTAGGCCTAAAAGCAGTAAAGTGATACTGTAGCCTACAGTAAGAATGAATAAATAATCATCCATCATAATACACTTCTTTTTTACTATTAATTTTGGAAAAAAAAATAGTTCAAACTTTTCTCCATTGAGTTTGAATATTAAATCCGTGAATATAAGCATCACCTCCGCTACGCTTACTTTCACCACTTAACATCTGAAATGCTGTTGTTTTACCAGCTCCATTTACACCTAAAAAATTTAATTTTTACTACAATTTAACTTGACAGTTACAAAAAAAAAACTTTTCTTTTCACTTTTTTACAAAATAAATTTATAAGAAATAATATTTTTATAAAACGAAATTTATTCTAAAACTATACAGCGAATTTTTATAAATATCTTGATTTTCTTAAGTAATCTCAAATTATCAACTTTAATCTCTTGCTAACAATTTAATTGATCAATAATCAGTTCTTTTCAAATGCAATACTTATTCTGAAAAAAAAAAATGTGAAGTTGTATTTGAATGAAAATAAATTATATCTAACCTAATAAGCCAAAACATTCGCCTTTTGCAACATGAAAATTAATCCTTTTAACAGCATTTAAATTTCCATACCATTTCTCGAGATTACGTACAATCACCAAAGCATCATTATTCTTCATTTTACTTATCTTTTCTTTCTCTATCAGTACGTCACTATCTTCATTACACATTTGAAATGTTTCTACATTAGCTATCTGCAAAAAAATGAAATTTTTTTTTTCGTTTCAATAGTTTTTATTTTCTTTTTTTAATATTTTCTTGTTTTATTATTTATTATCAGAAATTTTTGTTTTATTGTTTTATTATCAGAAATTCAGAAACTTTTTGTTTTATTATCAGAGCCTTGTTTTATTATCAGAAATTCAGAAACTTTTTAATATTTCAAAAATCTCAATAATTTCATCTCAATAATTTCAAAACTTCATTTTTAGTATAATTGAAAGTGATCATTTTATCCAATGAATAAGATTAAACAAAACAATTTTAACGTTATCATTGAATTATCAGGTATTCAATACACAAATGATAACCTTTATCATTCCTAATTAATTAATTATTTATGAAAAAAATTGAAAAACCCTTCCCTAATAAAATGTAAAAAAAGTAAAAACAAAGATGGGAAACATAAAAAATGAATGGATTAAAGAAGATGGACAAATTCCAAGACTAATTAATTAAAAAAAAAATATTTTCGCTCAAAATTTGTTTTAAAAACCAAGCCTTGTTTTATTATCAGAAATTAAAAAGAAATTTTAATCAGTAGATAATTAACGAATCTTATCATTTTTCATATTATCTCTTCTTTAGATTGATAATTAACTAATCTTATTATTTTTCATATCATTTCTTCCTTAGATGATAATTAACCAACCTTATTGTTTTTCATCTCATTTCGTCCTAGCCATCGTTTAAGAATTTCGATTAAACTTGTTTCATGTGCAGCAATAGCAAGCCAAAAAATGATCGAATGAAGAAATAAGAATATAACCATTAATCCCATTCCCATTTTACCCGTACTTAATAACATATTATCAACATAAAGTCGCTCTAAAAATATAATTTTTTTTTTTGATTTGATTTGATTAGATGATAACGGGAGTAGCAATTTTTTTGAGAAAATTTTGTAGAAATTATTTACTGAGTTTGGAATTTTGAACTTTTCAGACAGTTCGATTATTTTAAAAACATTGTTGAATCTGAATCATATTGATTATGCTTTATCAATGATCAAAATTAAAATCTAAGCTAAATTAAATAGTATAGTTGAACTGATACGAAAAAATGCATAAATTGAAACGATAATAGCCAGTAGAAATATCAATTTGTAATCTTTATTTTTTTTTTCAATTCATAATCTCTATTATTTCATTTTGCTTTATTCTTTCTTTCATTCAATTATTTCACAAAAATTTAACATCCTTTCCAAACTATATTTGATGAATGAAAAGACAAAATGCTTTTAGCCTTTGTTTAAACTATTATAAAACTTTTTTTTTCAAATTAAATTATTAATTTAATTAATTGTAATTGCATTGGAATTGATATAATCATTTGGGATAGAATTTGATATAATCATTTGGGATAGAATTTCATCGTAATATTAAATGAAATAAAATAGAATATAATTATATTTCAACGGAAACTACTAGAATCTATGATCTAATTTTGTTACATTTTATTTTATCTTTACTTTTCAGATTTTCCATTTTATCATTTCTTCTACCATTTTCTTTCTTTTTCTCGATTATTTTACATTTTTTGCTATCATAAATCTATTAAAATATAAAAATTTTTTTTTAAAAAAATAAAATTAACTAACCATGCAACATTCTTTAGCAAATTTGTGAATTTCATCAATTGAACAATCAATTATTTGACATGCTTCTTGCGTATGTTCATTTGTATAAGCTTTTGAAAAGCAAAGACTTAAATTATAAGTAGGAAATAGTAATGACCAAATGATCGAAAGGATATTTGCCGTATCACTACCGGAACAATCGAAACAGCAACTGCACCAATCATGCTATTTTGACGGAACAGAATGATAATAAAACGGAAATGAGATGAACTGATAAAGAAGTCAACTATCAACTATCTAGTGATATCACAAATATCACTAGATAGCTCTTTCTGATGCAACAAATGAACATAGGTAATTCTTGCTGATATGATGTTCATAATTCTATCCCAATATATCAATTTAATAGTTTTTTCTCCTTTCTCAGGCAAAACACTCTATTCATTTATATTTGGATAAAAAGAATTATATTAACAGATTGCTTATCAAAAAAAAAAAATATCAGTAGTGTATTAAATACTGAAATCAATTGATAAATATATAATTTAATTTATTCTATTCAAATTGAATAATTTTGTTAAATTCATCAAATTTTTAAAAATAATAACAAAAACCTGTGATAAAATTATATACACATATCGTAGCATTTCCATTAGTTGGTGATTTGAAAAATGATGAACACCAATAAACAAAGGGTAATTCAGCCCAAGCATAGAGTAACATAATCAAATATATTGTTAATGTTACCGTAATACGAGTTATAAATTCCTAAATAGTTGGAAATATTTGCAGAATTCATATTAAACTATTGCGATATCATAGTTAAATCTAAATAATACCATTTAAAAGCATTCAAAAATAAAGTATTGCAATTTTTCTTATCAGAATATTCAATGATATAAACAAAACAATTGTGATTACCTGAATTTGAATCAGAAAAAAAAGGCAACTTTATTAAGACATTAAATAGAAATAAATTTTGAACGATATTTTTAAATCTTCAAAAACTACGCAAAGATTAAATTTTGACTTTCCGAAAATGAAATATTATTAATTCGACTAACTTTTAAATCAGCGATAAAAAAGACTCCAATGCAAAGTGTAGCAGGTATAAGGAAAATTACAAAATCCCATAGAAATGCTGTCAGCCAATAAATCCAATGTTTCAATCCACACATTATCTATTGTGATAATTTTAAAAATTGATAACTATTAATGATTATCAATTCAAAATTTAATATCATATCAAAAAAAAAAAAAAACATTTTACGTTAAATGTTTTGCAAAATTTCTATTCCCGTTAATATCAAATAAATGAATGAAAAGAAAATGAACACAAATATGAGAAGATATCAGAGATGATAATACTGATAATGATAAATCGATATCGCACTTTTCATATGAAATGATATTTTCAAAAATATTTGAATTTTAATAAATTTTAAATATTGCTAACATATATACCTGCATATGCTTAAATTTTGTCGTTCGTTCATATATAATAAAATTAGCAAAACTTGCAATTACAGCACTTAATGACATAATGGCCGCAAAACCAACAGTGGATGCCGCTTGATTAATAACATCTTGACTCTTGAGAGTATCTGTAGCTGTTGGAGGTAATGGATGATTGCTGACCTGTTAAATGAGGTACAGTAGTATTATAATAAATTATTTATACGAAATCAATCTTTAATCCATTTATTGAGCAAAAGAATTAAATTCCAATAAATGAATTATAATTTTATTTAATTAAAATTAAATTTATATCATCGATTATAATTAAAAAAATTTTCACCTGGATGGAGATATTTCGTTGAATGCTTTCACTTATCATTGCTATATCAGCAAGATTAATTGCTAAAGGAGGAGAATGCAATGCATAATTATTGAACATTGCTAAAAGGAAAACTTGATTGATTATTTTATAAATTCATTAATTTAATTAATTTCAATACTATACTATAGTTGATATAAATAATAGTAATAACATACCAATGAACCAATCATGAAAGAATAAACTGCTGAAATAATTATATGCAATTGGATTATGTAAACCAAAAGCACGATCTTTTTGCTGTAAAATAGAAATGATTAATTAATATCTAAAATAGGTAACAGAAATTTGATCTAATAATATTAACTTCTTTTGAATGAATCTGATGTATAGCAGCTTATCATCTAAATGATATGTGCTGCTAATTTTGAATGAATAAAATCTATCATAAACATTTTCATCTTGTAATGATAAAATTTTAGATCAAACAAGTTTGATTAGATGGAATTAACTATTACTTCGTTTTTTCAAGATATTGATTAAAATTTTCATGCAATCAAGAAAAGGGAGACTGAAAATAAATGAGTCTTTAGATTGCAAATGATTTTATTCCTTAATATCTAGCTAACATTTAAATCGATTCTAAAATAATCATTTATACTGCAATAATTACTTCATTCAAACTTTTAATCAATTCATTGCTGATATCATCAGTGACAGTCAATTCGAATGGATATTTCTGTATGGCATTTATAGAAGCTGCTTCTCGTATAACTCTAAAATTTGCATTTTGCTTATGATAAAATTTCATTTTTTTTTTCGGTAAAAAATTGAATTGAAATAATTAATTATGTATGCCCTTAATACAATAGCAATTATGATCGAATTTTCAAAGATGAAATATTTTTTCGATAGCATTCAAATTTAGATTCCTTCTAACCAAAAGTTATTGCAAAATTGTCGTATGAAAAATTTTTGTGATAATATGTAGTTTTGCTATTTGCATATATGTTCATTTAATACCATTCATCTGTACTATTTTCGAATTTTCAAAGTTATAGAAAATAGATTTGTTTAATTTCTTAATTTAAGAATCTGCAGATAACGATGTGTCAGATTTGTAGATTCTTAAATTATGAAAATATTTAATTTCTTAGCTTAAAATATTTAGAAATTACGATATGAAATGGTTCAATTAACGCATAATATTTCGCATCATATGTTTAATTAATTAATAATTTTAATCGCCACAATAAATTTTAATAATACTCTTCAAGATTTCTTTGAAAATAGGTTGTTGTTGTATTTTGAACATAAATATTAGCAACTGTTCCACCACTACTATAAGGTCGAAGGTTAATCGAAAGACTAGATTGCTTTTTTGGCACTGGTATCATCATGCAACCTTCCAGTATAAGTAGCATGCAAATGGCCTATAAATAGAAAAACGAATAATACTTTTGTTGTGATTTCCTCTTTTAGTCCTCGAGAATTCTTGAACAGAACATATGGTTTAGAAAAAAATGAATCTTTTGATTTGACCGGAAGAAAACTTATTAAAATAAATCTTTTGATATAACCAGAAGAAATCATTTCAAATTCTATCGAAGGATTGATCACTGCAATTCAGCACATTTAATTCAAACTATGCGAAATATTTTGCTGAAATTACACTTAAATTTTACGGGAAACAATAATTCAAGAAGAAAGAATGTTCGCTTTCGGAAGAAATATGCGGAACGTTTGTGAAACATTGCTCGGAAGTGTTGCAGATAGTACGAACAACCTTGTAACCGATTTTCATATTTGAGCTCTAAAAAAAATACTTTTTAAATGTTTAATTTTTTTTAACGTTTAATCTATCATTGAAGGCAATGCTTTTAATCAAACATAATCAAACATGATAACTTAATCAAGCATGAATATTGAATATTGTCAACATGACCATAAAGCATTTCATCAGATATTATATGATCTTGATTACAATATTTTGTGATGAAATTTTATCACTTTTACCATACGAAAATAAAATATCAAATTTCACGAATTTAAGCATATTGGAAGGAAAAAATTTTAAAATTCAAATCAATACCGGAAATTTCAAATTGTTGATTCTTATCATCCGGCAAATCATTTCCGAATTTTTGGCAGCATTTTGGCATACTCTAAATATTAAGAGCAAAAATTTCAATCAAAACTTTAAGACCGAATTGATTTTGTTTAAGAAACTATCTTTTAAAAAAATTAATAGATTAATATTAGAAATTACCGCAAAAAAACTTCTTCCATAGTTGTTACCGATACACCGAATGTATTAATTCCGAACAAATCTATGTTCATTTCCAATTCTTTAAATAAATTCGAGAATCTACAAATATTTTAAATTTTCATTTCAGGAAAAATTTGGTTCTGATTTGAGAATATTATGATGTTGAATAAATGAAATACTTCTTCTACGGGAAACAATTTACTGAATATATTTGATAAAATTGGACATTGGATAGTAATTTAATGTATATTTGATTATTACGGCAACTAAAATTAAAAAATTTTCATTATATTTCAGAGAAAAGTTTTCGATCAATAATGGATCATCAACTCGAGAATGAAGTGTCATGAAAATGTGAATCAAGCTTAAAATAAATTCAATATTAAGTCTAATTCTGATTCCTGATTTTCTAATTCTGATTCTAATTTCTAATTCTGATTCTAATTCTGATTCTGATTTCTATTTTTTTCTGATTCTGATTTCTTCTGATTTTTCTGATTTTAATTTTGATTTTGATTCTTTTGATTTTTCTGATTCTGATTTTTCTGATTCTGATTTTTCTGATTCTGATTTCTGATTCTGATTCTAATTCTGATTCTGATTTCTAATTCTGATTCTGATTTCTGATTTTCTAATTCTGATTCTGATTTATTTCTATTAATGATATATTTAGTTCTATCTATTTTGAAATAAATGACAAACTTACTTTTGTTGCTGATCTGCCGGTAACAAAAAGGTAACTTCAAAACCATTCGATGATGAATTGTAGCATCATGAATGAATTGACGAAGTAAAGTTAACGTCTTCAATACTGCTTCAGCATGATCATCTGCTTTCTTATCATCATTATACAGTACTGTTAATCGATATTCACCAGCTAGATATCAAAATTTCACGATGTATTACAAGAGTGTCATTTTTTTTCATTTGTTTATATTTATCAATGTCATTTCAAATTCATATGAAGAGTTTGGAAATTTTTCCAAGAAATTAATTGATCCCATTCGTTCAATACCATGTCATAATGGAAGTTAGGTTTATTGAAAGATGAAAATTTATTTTGAAAATTATTTCGAAAAAAAATACCATATTTTTTTTTTAAAAATAATCCTGAACCGGTGCATTGTACCTGGCCATTTGCTAATATTGTTATTTGATCGCCTAAAATATCCGCTTCATCCATATAATGCGTTGTAAGTAATATTGTACGCCTTTTCTACAAAAAAAAAAAGAAAAAGAAAAAAATTAATTTTTATTTATTTTAATTTTTTCAACAATTTGAATATTAAAAGAAGAAAAATAAAACCCATATGAAATCATACAAACATAGTCTTTTTTTCATATCTTTTTTTTTTTGAAAAGAAAATATGCTAATTATTAAATTGACATTAAGGAATTGATCAATTTTTGAAAAATTTATTAAGTATAAATCTATTTTTAATTATTTTTTCATTAATAAAATTATCAAACCTTTTCATCCTGAAGTAATGACCATGTTTCACGACGAGCATCCGGATCCATTCCGGATGTTGGCTCATCCAATAAAACAATCTAATAGTTATGAATAAATCTTAGAAGAATTATTTCAATATCATTATGACAGTTTTATTTTGATAAAATTTATTCTAAGCTCATTTTATATTTATTCTAAGTTCATTTCATATTTCTCAAGATTTAGCTAATCGTTAATTGGCATAAAGAATTTCACCTCCACATCCGACACATATCATCCAATTCACTTAATTCCTGTTATACTATTTTATAGTAGCAATGGAATGTGTCGCAAATAAAATTGCGAAAAGATTCCTTGATAAAAGAAACTGTGAGTGTCACTGAAATTTCCAAGAGAATCAGAAAAGCAGAGAATTCAATGATTCCTTTGCGTGGGATTTTACATGAATGGTGTATATTGTACGTGCGTATTTCTGCATAATGTAAGATGCAAACTAAAAGTGTCATCCTTTGTCTATGAGCTGCATTTCACACAAGCTAACAAAGGCTCTAATTCTTATAATCAATTGTAGCAGAATCCTTCATCCACGAAAAAAGAGGCCTTGATCATCCAAATCATTGTCGATAAAAGTGCTTAGCGAAATTTAATTGAGGAATAATATTAATTAGGTATTGGAGTTTTTTTTTTCTTCACATTGTTGCCGATATTGATTCGTTTTATTGAAATTTAAATCGCTAAGTTTTGTTATCGTGTTAGAATAATTTCTCATATAATGGTTTTAATCCAAGTCTGAGATTGATATCATGGGACTTTGTCTATGGCGATAATTTAGGTGGAAAAAAAGAATTTACAACTCTGTGTACCTTATTGCAATTTGAAAAAAAAAGTTTTTCACTACAGAATGTTTGCACATGAAGATGCAGATTATTTTCGGATTTATGCTGTTCATGAAATGATTATTTTCTGGATTTCGAGAAAGTTGAATTTAATTTACCTCTGAGCAACCATAAGCGCAATTGCCATAGATAATTTACGCTTTTGGCCACCGGATAAATATTGTCCATTAAGCATGCGCTTTATGCTCAATTTTAAGTCTTTGTAATAGATCATTTGCTTCTTTCACTTGCCACTCACAACCTTTCAGCTGTAATTATAATCATTTCAAGAATGTGGCGCAAAAGTGTCTTCTAATATTTTATAATTATATTACAAAAAGTGCCTTATATAACCTGCATTTTTAATTTCTAGAAATTGAAATATATTTCAGTAAATAATAATTAATTTTTTCACAAGAATATCATTTGCAAGTTTCAGACAAAAAAAGTTCGAACATAATTAATGCTGAGAATAGTTTGAAGAAAAAAATTAAAGTTTGAAAAACAATTAAAAATGAAAAAGTTCATTTCTATATCATCAAATTGCTAAAAATCTCTGGCGGGAACTTTCATTTTTTAAATTAAAAAATTAAAAGATACATTTTCAGAATTATTCCAACTTTTTAACAACTTGAATATCAGAGAAAGTAGAGACAAATAAATTTTTTATTATTTTTATTGAAAAAATACCTTGCAGAAGAATTCAAGATGATCGATAACCGTTAAGCTATCAAGAATAATATTGTATTGCGGACAGTATCCAAGTCGAGATTGAATTTCTGGTAATTCTTTCCGAATATCATGACCTTCTACGTAAATGGTACCACTAGTTGGTTGTCGTACACCTGAATTGATGAATTGAAAATCTAATTCAAAATATTCAAATTAAATGATTTTGTATAAATACTTATATATGGCTTCCATAGTTACAGCAAGTTTACTAGTAATGATACGATAAACAATTTTGTTTTGTGTGTAATTTCAAAGAAGAATTTTAAAATTTCAGAAATTTTTTAAATTGTTTTCAAATTCTTTAAATTTTAACCAAAATTACCTGTCAGAATGGAAAATATGGTACTTTTGCCTGCACCATTCTGGCCTAGTAAGACTGTTATTTGGCCAGAGTATATTTTCGTATACAAATGATTCACAGCTTTCATTTCATTTTTAGACTGTAATTCAAAATTAATTTTATAAATGAAGGCGTATGTCATTAAAATTTTAATATTTTTAAATAGTTTTAAAAATAATAAAATGAAGCTAAGGTCAAAATCATATAAACACAACTAATTTGATTAAATTTAAATCAAAAGTAAACTTGTTTACAGCTTCAGTTAAACTTGAAGAATTGAATAGAAAGAAAAATTGAGCCTTTTTGACTCAGTTAAGTTTATTTTCCAATAACAAAGAGATAAAACAAAAATAAGCAAATTTTAAAATAAGTTTACTTTTCCCTTCATTTGTTCATAGTTTTATCTTATTATTTGCATTTTTGTGTATGAAATTTAAAATAAGCTAATTAATTCAGGTACAGGTAACAATAATAATAATCTAAAATAAACTTACAAAGTTACAATATAGAAGTTTGCGTAAGAATGATTTCTCATAAGTTTTGCATAAATCAACAATTTCCACAGCAATATGCAAACTTTTTGGTACATCTTCAATCAATGAACAATCAATATTTGAAGAACCGTTAAAATTCAATTGAATATGTTTGCTCGAATTTGCTTCAATTTCATTCCTTCCACACCAATAAGATCGCTGTAATAGATAATCACATTTCGCTTAATCAATTTAATTCTAATTAGTTTGTTATTCGTACACAATAAATAAATAATAAAATTGAAGATAAACAATACAATTAAAAGATATGTTATTAAATGCAAAAATGTAATTTTCGATATTTTTGAAAGACTTAAGAAATAATATATTTATGTTTAGAAGTTTACAAAGATCAGCAAATGATAACTTCGATGGGATAAAATACCAGATATTGAATATTTCATGCCAAAAAATGGCTAGTTTTGAATTTAATAATTTCAATTTCTATTCAAATAATAAAATAAAAATATTTACTTGTAGGAAGAAATATGGTTTCTGTGGTACTCCATCAAAGCCAGGATTCACTGCTTCAACATACCAAGTTATGATAGCAAAAATAATAATATCAACGATAAGCATCAAAAAGAAATGACCTAATGTTAAAGGTTCATCAGGTGTTGGATTTACAAGTAACTGAGACCAAGTTGTTCCTGAGCCTGTAATTAGGAAAAAGCTATAGAAATTCAAGACGAGAAATCAAAACTTTTCTTAGCGAAAAGATTGATTTTGTATTAATTTACGAACTTAACATATGCCAACATTCGAGAAATGCTCAATTTTAATATTTGAATTTATTATCATTAAAATTTAACTTCGTCATGTAGAATATGTCGAGAATATTATAGTTTGTGTTACGGCTTATAATAATAAAAAGATAATTATTGTTTCTCATTTATTAATAGTAGCATTTCAATGGATTACTGTATTTGCCATTGAGAATACAAAAATATTTTTATCTTAACGCAGGAAGTAAAATTTTTTTTTAATATCAAGAAAAATAAAATATCTTCAAATTATATAGTTTGTTGTCGAAAGAAGGTTGAATTTTGCTAAGCTTTTGTAAAAATCGAATTCTCCAATTAAAACTTTTAACTCCTCCGATTTCAACCATCAAACTTAGCAGATAGTAGCATAATAAACAATGCTTTATCTCTCAAATATTCAATCGTTGATTAAATTAATTAATTTGGCAATTTGATAATTAATCTATCATTAAAATTAAAAAAAAAAAAAGACGAACCGAGTGTTTCATGCTGACACATAAAACCTAATGCATATGTAAGAGCAATATCCGGATTCAATGAATTCAACAAACGAATAAAAGGTGAAAAAGGTGAAATTAAATCTTTAACATTGAAAAGCAAATGCCAACCATATAGTACAACCCAGATAAATGGGATAATTTGCATTGCAGTAGCACCTAATTATCAAATAACAAATTATTCATATATTTTTAACAAATTAAATTTCGAATGTAACTATAAAAGTTAATGGTTAAAGTTGGAAATAAATTTGAAATTTTTCAATAAATATTTGCAAATGAAAAGTAATTTGCAAAATATTTTTCTTTTTCAAATTTTAAAACATTTCTTACTTTTATTTTTTGAATTTTAATCTTTTATATCATTTTTGTTTTTAAGATTTCACGAAGAAAATGATTTACCGGATTGAAGAAAAGCGGAAACAGCAAAAGCCACGTATATAACGTTTATTGCGTAAAGCATAATAAAACAATTGCTACGGTAGGATCACTTTTAGGTGTGATAGCGTAAAAAAGTGCCGATAAAATAATCACATTTACTGATAACTTGATAAGATTACTTATGAAATAGGCAAGCCATAGGATCCATTGTGATAAGCCCATTACTTTCATATATGACTAAAAATCTGATATATTTTCAAAAAAGAAATATTTCTCTTTGGCTTAATTTTAACTTTAAATTAACGATTATGATAATTTTGACGTAGCAATTTATTTGAGTAATTAAAATTATAAGAAAAATTTTGCTTTCATCTTTTATTAATTAGGAAAATTAAATCTATGTAAATATAGGAAAGCAATCAATGTTAAGCAAATTTTTGTTAATTGATTACTAAGTTATAAAATTCATAATTTTTAGCAAAGCTATTATCTTATTTGATAATTGCTAAAATTGCTTAATTATTTAACATTTGATTGCTTAATTTTGCCTAATTATTAATTGTTTAGCTATTGATATTTTCAGTATCACATCCACGTATATTTCTAGCAATATGATATAAATATAAATTGGAACTTTTGCAATTAATTGAAATTAATTTTAATTTTAATTAACCTTCATTTGAGTTTCTTTTCGATTACAATTGTACGTGTGATGTATATAACATTAATTAAAAAAGAAAATGATACAACGGTAGTTAAGAAATATACGCCAAGTTCAATGATAATATTTTTATAAGGTGGATATGGAAAACGTTGAAGCTGAAAAGATAATTTAGCTAACCATATGATAACTAGATAATTTGACTTTTAATCAATAAATCAATAGTAATGATAAAATTTTCAGCTAGAGAATATATTTCAACTCAATGATTACTGTGAAGGCAATAAATCGAAATAACATTGTCATCCATTACTTGATGGAGGTTAGAATTATTTAAAAATTTTTCGAGTAAAAATTGACATTTGCTATATATCTTCCCTATGAAACTTATGCTTATGAAAGTTTGCTGTCGAAATATATTTTTAAATATAAGTTAATAATTTAAATTTAAGTACAAAATCAGTAGTAGAATTGAAGATTTGATAAATTACCATCAAAATGGGATTACTTGTCATATTTGATAAATATTGTTGTATAGCGACATCAATTGCTTTTTGCAATGTTAAAAAACCTTCTTGCCATAGCCTACAGAAATTTATCTTATTGTTTAATTAATTATTTTATAATAATTGAATGATTATGATATGATAAAAGTAATTACTACGATAGCTTTCATTTACAATATCATTTTTTATATATATAATAATTCTAATAAATAATATATTTAATAATTTAAACAATAAAAATATAGCTTAATTTTCTAGATAAAAGAGATAAGTCAACTGTGAATTACGTACAGTATCCTTTTATCATTTAGCTATTTACAGTAGCTATTTACAGTAATTCGTATTATAGATCATAGTCGTTTTACCATTAATTATTTACAGTAATATGCTACCAGGATTTCCACCGCTTGGATTTAATAAATGTAATGGTCCAATACGAATTGGTACAGCGAATTGAATTTCTGTATTCCATGGTAATAATGTACTACGTACTGGTTGATAACGACGCTTTGTATTTGATAATCGAATCTTATAACTGATAATATCAGTTGTATTGATAGAATTAACAAATCGTTCATCGAAGACAATGCCACCTGTAGTTGTTATATATTTAAAATATACTTAGAAATAGCAAAAATTTCAGATGAAAATGACTGTTTATCGTTTTTTTTTTTTTGACCAAAATAGAATGATCAATAGAACTTCTAATAAATTTAAGTCAATAAGGCATATGATAAAGTTCTGATTAGTGGATATTCTGATAAAGTTTAAACTATCAATATTCTGATAAAATTTTTGATTAATAAAGCTTCTGATGAAATATTTTCTGAAATTCAATATGAAACATGAAAAGTGGAAAATATACACATAGTAGTTTTAAAATTTTTTGTAAAAAAAGTTTACTTATGGGTAAATAAGAGGAAATAATTTATTTGTGAATAGAAGATGTGAAAGAGTTTTTGAATATAAGAAAACTAAAATAAAGAAAACTAAAATAAACTGATACTGTACGAAGTTTTTGTAATGATATATAGAAGGGACGTGAAATATACAGAAGGCACGTGGTGATATATAGAAGGCAAGTGATGATACATAGAAGGCACGTAATGATATATAGGAGGCACATAAAAAAATAAAGATGGACACTGTAAGGAGTTTTTGTAATGATATATAGAAGGCACATCATAATATAGAAGGCACGTGAAATATATAGAAGGCACGTGATGATATATAGAATGCATGTGATGATACATAGAAGGAACGTAATGATAGATAGAAGGCACGTAATGATATATAGAAGGCACGTGATGATATATAGAATGCATGTGATGATACATAGAAGGAACGTAATGATAGACAGAATGCATGTGATGATACATAGAAGGCACGTGATGATATATAGAAGACACGTAATGATAGACAGAAGGCACGTGATGATATATAGAAGACATATAATGATTTCTGATAAATGTTATCACTTATAATTAATGCGAAATAAAATACCGAAAATAGGATTGTTGCAACGTTCTTCTGACAATGACTTTGTCATGTATTTTACCAATTCTTGTTCACTTTTTTTGGCTATAAATTGATAATAAAAATTTCTAATTAAATTATTTACTCAAATATGATAAATCAAAATCAGTTATCATTACTGTTAATAAAAAAGAGAAGATAAAAATTGAATAATTAAAGATATTATTATTAATTCATATATTTCATATTTAAGTTGACAAATTCATATATTAATTGTTACTATTTAACACAAAATATGCTTATAATAACAAATATTTTTATTAGAAAAAAGTTTGAAAAAGAGTAAGTTCATGAGATCAATCATTAAATCAGTTAAATTTGACCTCTTTATTAATAATCCGGTAGATAGTTCAGTCTATTTTTAATTAGCCAATATAAGCTAATACCTCATAAATTATCTTAATTAGTCAATTTCTTTTAGACTTAATTTAAAATATTCATGAATTCGATTTACAATAAATTAGCCAATAAAAGCTAATAGTTCCTAAATAGCCAATATAAGCTAATACCTCATAAATTATCTTAATTAGTCAATTTCTTTTAGACTTAATTTAAAATATTCATGAATTCAATTTACAATAAATTACATATTCTTTATAATATTACCTGTTCTAATGAATTAATTATCAAAAAAAAACAAATCGTTTAATTAAATAATAATAATAATATTTTTAATTTCAAATATTTGAAAATTACGTGTAAGTTTTGCTGTAGAAGATATTTTAAGCATTATATTTGGATCAAATTTTGGAAAGAAACCAAATTTCATTAGTTGTCCAAATAATACATCATCTTCCAACTGTTTCAATAAATTCCAACTTTTATATCGTCCCTGCATACAGTAATATAATTTTTGTAATTATCATTTCAGCAATTTAATAATTTATCATTCTAAAATTAACCTTATCTATTAATCATCATTTATTATCAGTAGCAAAGCAAAAAAAAAGAAAAAAATCTACCCAATATTTTATTCAACCGAAATGAATATTCTACCATTTATTTCGCTTATCAATTGAACTGATCAAGTTGTTTATGAATAAAATGATAAAAAAAAAAAAAAAAAAAGCAAATAATCAACCTGAACAATTTGCATAATTTCATCAATAATTGAATTAGTTGGAGTATAAACAATTTCTAAATCAATATTCGCTGTAATGTTGTATAAATTAGATTGTCTAGTGATATTTAGAAATATGCAATTATCATCCAGCATTTTACCACTTATGATATATCGTGTATCAACAATAGTATCCTGAAAGAAAAAATGATAAACAAAAATCTTTGATCAATCAATTATGTTTATGAAAATTTTGATAATATCTGAAAATGGTGAAATTTTTGATAATATCTGGAGTTTTAATTACATTGTTGTTTTAGAAAAATGAAATTTTAACTATCTTTCGTAATTTTTATAATTTTATCAAATTTTTTTTTCAAATTTACAACAAATATTTGCGAGATATCAGGTGGTGTAATCAAATCAGTAATTGATCCTTGAATTATCCATGGCTTAAATGTTGTTGATTGATGTGAAAGTTCGTATTTGTGTCGTAGCTAAAAAATATTCTATGAAATTAATTATTTATGATAACGAATGAATCATACATTGATGATAATAATTCCTAAATGATTTATGATTGAGAAATAAATGATTATTCTGGAAAAAAAATAATGCAAATATTCAGGAAATGATTGCAATATTTTATAAAAAATGAAATTTATAATTAACAAAAATTCGAGAATTTAATTTCTATTTGTAGCTCAGATAATTTTTTTTTTGTCATTCTTTGATAAAAAATTTTTGAAAACTAACCGCAATCATTAAGCAAATGTGATACCAATTAAAAGTATTGGAATGATAAATTCTAATGCAGTAAATATTGGCGAGCGAATTTGTTGAAGTAAATTTTTTCCACATTAATAATTTTAATTGAGCAAATCGTCCATTACTTTTTTTTGTGCCATTTTAATTGATTCAATTAGATTAATGAAAATAATTGGAAATTGTCCTTAAAAAAAAAGAATGTAATGGCTAATTTTGGATTTGCTAAAATTTCGAAAAATTTAAAAATTAAAGCCAATAGAGCTAAGATTAAATTCCAAATATTATTTTCTTCTTTAAATTCAAAATTTTATTTTCTTCCTTTCCTTCGCCTTTTCAACAAGCAATTTTAATTTAATTTAAATAATTGAAAAGTTGTTGTTATGCATTGTCGTACATTTGACTAAATTATAA